>SKCR01044081.1:0-223421 GCA_019454045.1 Zanthoxylum bungeanum
AAAGAGTTTCGACACGAAGTTGAAAAACAAACAGGCAAGAGTATTAAAACATTACGGTCGGACCGTGGTGGCGAATACTTAAGTAATGAGTTTCAAGATTACTTGAAAGAATATGGTATTCTTTCACAATGGACTCCTCCTGGAACACCACAATTAAATGGTGTGTCTGAACGGAGAAACCGTACCTTGCTTGATATGGTAAGGTCGATGATGAGTCGCACTGAGCTGCCTATATCCTTCTAGGGACATGCATTAGAAAGTGCAATCCTTATTTTGAATAGGGTTCCGTCAAAGTCTGTTGAACAGACACCGTATGAGATATGGACAGGAAAGAAACCAGGTTTCTCATTCCTGAAGATTTGGGGTTGCTGGGCATACGTCAAACGTTTGGAAGGTACCAAACTTGAACCCAAATCAGATAAATGCCTATTTGTTGGATATCCTAAGGAAACCAAAGGATATTACTTCTATAACCCAAAAGAGAACAAAGTATTTGTTGCTCTACATGCGGTTTTCCTTGAGAAGGAATTCCTAAATGCAGTGTTTAGTGGGAGGAAAGTAGAACTCGATGAAAGTCGTAGTGATACTGTTCCTGGCAATGAATCAAGAACGGAACATGAACAGTCCATCCAGGATGAGACTGAACCACAATCTTCAGTTACACAAGGACTACGTAGGTCGGAGAGAGTCAGGGTAATACCTGAGAGGTATGGATTCCTGATCTCACCTCATGTAGATATTAATCTTATTGAGGATACTGAACCGGCTACGTATGAGGAAGCGATACAGGGTATCGAATCCACTTTATGGCAAGAAGCCATGAAGGCCGAAATGGATTCCATGTATACCAACCAAGTTTGGACACTGGTTGATGCACCAGAAGGCGTAAAGCCTATTGGATGCAAATGGGTCTTCAAAAAGAAGACAGACATGGATGGCAACGTTCAAACGTAGAAAGCTAGGCTCGTAGCGAAGGGGTATCGTCAACAACTTGGAGTTGATTATGACGAAACTTTCTCACCCGTTGCCATGATTAAATCCATTCGGATAATGCTTGCAATAGCTGCATATTACGATTACGAAATATGGCAGATGGACGTTAAAACCGCTTTCCTTAACGGAAACCTGTTGGAGGATGTTTATATGCAACAACCTGACGGTTTTATCGCACCAAGACTTGCAAACAAGGTTTGTAAGTTAAATCGGTCCATTTATGGACTGAAGCAAGCATCGAGGTCATGGAACCAACGTTTTGATGAGGTCATAAAAGAATATGATTTCATTCAAAACGTAGATGATCCTTGTGTATATAAGAAGGTTAGTTGGAGTGCACTGACTTTTATTGTCCTTTATGTCGACGATGTATTGCTTATAGGCAATGACATTCCCATGTTAACGTCGGTGAAAGCTTGGCTTTCATTGAAATTCTCCATGAAAGATCTGGGAGAAGCAGCTTTTATTCTAGGAATAAAGATCTACCGGGATAGATCTAGAAAGCTACTTGGACTCTCCCAGAGTACATATATTGATAAAGTGTTGAAGAGATTCAACATGGATCAGTCCAAGAAGGGACTGTTGCCAACATCACATGGCGTCTTTTTATCTAGGGACATGTGTCCTAAAACACAAGATGAGAGAGACAACATGAGTCGGACTCCGTTCGCCTCGGCAGTCGGATCGATCATGTATGCCATGATATGTACACGACCTGATGTGTCCTATGCTTTGAGCATGTGCAGTCGATATCAGGCCGATCCAGGACAGGATCACTGGATGGCGGTTAAGAATATCCTTAGGTATCTTAAAAGAACTAAGGATGTTTTCTTAATCTATGGAGATGGAGAACTTGAGGTATCTGGATATACCGATGCAAGTTTCCAAACCGACAGAGACGACTTCAAGTCGCAAACAGGGTACATATTTTGCTTGAATAACGGAGCAGTGAGCTGGAAATCTTCCAAGCAAGATACTGTTGCCGATTCAGCAACAGAACTGGAGCGGAGTACATTGCAGCAGCTGAAGCAGCAAAAGAGGCAGTTTGGATCCGAAAATTCCTAATTGGATTAGGAGTAGTTCCGTTAGCAGCTGAGCCCGTTCCATTGTATTGTGACAATAGCGGGGCTATAGCACAGGCTAAGGAACCAAGGTCTCATCAACGATCCAAACATGTTCTTCGACGATTCCATCTGATTCGAGAGATCATACATCGTGGGATGATGTGAAGATCGAGAAGATCGCATCAGAGGATAATATTGCAGATCCGCTGACGAAGGCTATTCCTCGGGAAAAGTTTGAGCGACATGTACATAGTTCAGGTATTAGATGCTTGAGTGACTGGCTATAGGCCAAGTGGGAGATTGTTAGACAGTAATGACCCATAGCGTCACTATTTTGTAAATGATATTGTATTATTGTACAAAATTAACTATGTAGTAATGAAATTGCCTTTTACGTTTTTGAAATTATTTACTTTGATATATAAATGGTAAAAGTCCCTATGATTAGTTCCGGATTGTGATGATATGAGACAGTATCAATCCATAAAGGTTAATCATTAAATATCCCTAGTCGTAGTATTATCGAGATTGGACATCGATAATGCGGAATAGACTAGTACTGCACTTGTGCATGTTGTAGGGGTACAACGGCATAGTTCTCATATATTTAAGTATTGGATACTTATGCAAGTGCGGTAGGAGGTTGTGTTTTACCGATGGTACGGAAAACAGCTTCGCTCTGGATAGACCCCGCGGGCCCATTGGTAGTATGTCTGCGTGTCTAGGAGTCCGCTTCAGGGTAGGTGCATATGATCTTAACCTGAGATTTGCATCGCTAGTACTTACGACAATCGGTAAAATTTAGGTTTGGTGGTCCAGGGCTTTAACGAGTTCTGTGTATACCTCTTCTGGGTTTATCGAGAATCGTAGTGTACTGGGTGTGATGTCAAGATGGAAGTATCACTTCAGACATATGGAGATGATGATCGCGAGGGATACAGAACGAGTACTCTATAATGGTTGCAACCATCGGGATAATATGACTAGGTCAGGATTATCCGATTCAAAGAGACTGGTTGCTTGATGTCAGATATGTGTATCGTACGGGGCAGACACATATCCAGCCCCAGGCCTTACATGTGATCATCCGATACTGGTTCGATATACACTATACTACGGTATACTACGCCTGTTATAGATCTAATATTCCAGTAAGAATATTTCTAGAGAATTGGGTAGGCATGGCGTTTTGCTAGCTAGAAGCTAACCTTGTCTTGTAAATCGGTAAAAACGTAGTACTAGGTACGTACGTGTTCGAATAGTTCGACAACCGGATTTACTGCCAACATATCTAGAGGTCTCTTGGGTCGCTTCCCGAAGATTCACCAATGACGTATGATTCAAAATCGATTAATCTTGGATTAATTACGGAGAGACTTTATCTTGGATAAAGTACTAAATAAAGAGAGAGAACGATTAATTTAGAATTAATCGTAAAATTATTATATTCGATATAATAATCGGAATTCGATTTCGACGCGAAATTGAAATTAGATTTTAATTCGGGCAAACGAGTTAATTTAGAATTAATTCGTTAGCGACGTAAATAATAATTTCGCTAGGCGCAATTATTTATTTAAATTCGATTTAATTAACGTCGCGACGTAAGCTCGGTATTTCGGAAATATCGAACCCGAACGCGTGAGTGCACGTGGGCCCACTTTCATTTGGAAACGTGTGGGGCCCACATGACACTTGTCATTATTTGCATTATTTAATCAAGATGAATTGCATGAAGATAGTGTACAAAGCACTCAAGGGTATTGCATGGAAATTGAGTGTTAGACACTCTAAGTCTTTGCATGGTTTGTGTCATAAGTATATTATTATTTAATATAATTATGACATAAATATAAATTGATTTTTGTAACAAAAATCAGATCTCTCTCCCTCTCAAATTACCGAAACTGTCACAGTTTCACAGCTCTCCATTTTCAGGTTTTTGTTGCAAAAGCTTGAAGAATTTGTGTTTGTTTGGAACATAAAAACACATCTTTGGCTAGCACCATCAAGGGATCATACAAGGTGTTATGGGAAACTCATCTTAGAGCTTGGAAGGATCAATAAAGCTTGGAGCTTCTCTTTTCTGCTTGGCCGAATCCTCCACTGCACAAAGGAGCAACATTTGTTTCATCCATTGCATCCACATTCCGTTTTGTGAGTATTGTTTCCGCCATTACTTCAATGTAGTCATTCTTATATATATTTGCTTGTTTTGATCTTGGGACATGGTTATTAGATTTCCAACAGCACTAAGGTTATCATCACATGAATATCCAAATATCATGTTCTACTATTTCTCAACTCCGGGCTTAGCTCGAGACGTCACTGTATCAAATAAGTAAATTCTCGGTCTCTATGACTATCCTGAGATTTTTTTCCCTATTTGAAAATTAAAGTCGTCAAAATATTTTCACCCAGGTTTATATTTTAAACACTAATCTTTCATTTATCTTGATTCCAATAGTCCAACTATAGAATCAACGATTTTAGGTACTATTGATAAAATGATTACTATAGTCTAACTATTAATCAACTATAATTTAATAGGTTTAAATTCAATTATATTGATTACTAAATCCAATTATAAAATCAAATATTAATTGAAATAGTTTAAATAAGT
Organism: Zanthoxylum bungeanum; assembly: GCA_019454045.1. NCBI lineage: Eukaryota > Viridiplantae > Streptophyta > Magnoliopsida > Sapindales > Rutaceae > Zanthoxylum > Zanthoxylum bungeanum. The sequence continues at coordinate 4,681 of SKCR01044081.1, forward strand.
CCAACTGTCAATTAAAACAACGATATTAGTCCAACAATTATTTATTTGACGAAAAAATGAAATGAGCGCGTATTTTGCAAGTAACTAAAACGAATTTGCAAATTTAATACTTGCCTCCACTTTTTTCGGCGAGACTTTAACCCTCTGTGGAGAGTACTCGGGAATCCTTGTTTCCTAGTTGGCTAGGATCCCGTTAAAAACACACAATCTTGACTTGGCCAACAAATTGTATGATAATTAACTGGGTAGATCTCTAAGATCAATGGCCCCATCCAATTCCTAGATCACGTAGGTGGACATGTTGGAGTTTATATAGGTCCCAAGATCAAAACTCAAGCAGAATCATAAGCGAATACAACGACGGAAGTGCGGAATACTTACATCGAACGGTTGAGAGACGAGGAGGCACGACGGGGACGAAGCAAAAACTGCTCAATGCCTCACTGCAATGTGCGCCACTTCTGCAGAATTTGGCTTCTGTTTTGTGCCATTTTGAACAAGAAAAACGAGCTCCAAGCTTCATCAAACGTCCTTGCTTATGGGTATTAATTCCCTATCACCTTGGCATGAACCCGGAGTGTGCTAGCACTTTGTTTGCCACAAAACACCTTGTTTCCCTCCATTTTTGCTTCTTAAATTCGGCAGTTCACTGCCTCACAAGAACCAGAAATGGTCGTAGAGAAGAGAGGATGTGAAAAAAAGAGGAGAGAGAGAGAGAGAAGAAGAAGAAGAAGAGAGAGTTGCTTTTACAATTTTTTTGTTCTCTTTTATTTGTTTTCAAAAACGTGAGTCAAGAAAAGAAAAGCACTAATGAGATATCAAATACCAAAAGAATTTTTAATTAAAAACTCTTCAAAAACCGTTGAAAGGTTTTCCCTCCAAAGTGAAAAATTCATCATATATGCCATCATATCTCACAATTGAGAATAGAGGACAATGTATCATCCCATAAAGGTGACTAGATACATCCCATCATCTATTCGTGTCAAGTAATGAGATTCGCGATGTGATTTGCGGATCATACTCGTTTCAAAATACGAATGTGTCCGCAAACACTTTCGGGCTCAAATTTCGCTAACCGAATTAAGAATTTCCGTCGCGACGAGAATAATAATTACGCCTAGCGAAATCACTAGGTTAAGACTATACACACCTACCTTGATTCGGCCTCCCATAGACACATAGTCATAATACCAATGGGATTCCGAAGGGTCTATCCAGAGCGAAGCTGTTTCCCGTACCATCGGTGAAACACGACCTCCTATCGCACTTGCATAAGTCTCCAACACTTATATATATGAGAACTATGCCGTTGTGCCCTCACAACGCACACAAGTGCAATACTAGCCTATTCCGCATTATCGATGTCCAGTCTCGATAATACTCCGGCTAGGGATATTTAATGATTAATCCTTCGGGGACTGATACTGTCTCATATCATTCTCAGTCCAGGAACTAATCATAGGGACCTCTCTTCATTTATATATATCTATGGTGATCTAATCACAAATGATGAGAGTGCAATTCCTTGTCACATAGTTAATTTGCTACAACAACACAATGATCTGTGCAAATAGTGACGCTATGGGTCATTTTGTCCAACAATCTCCCACTTGGCACATAGCCAGTCACTCAAGTGTCCCACACCCGAACTATGTACGGTTCGCTCAAATTGCTGAGGAAAGGTTTTCGTCAGCGGATTTGTTTAATTATCGTTGACGCGATTTACACGATCATCACATCGCCACGATGTATGATCCGAACGAATCAGATGATATAGAAGTATATATCTGGATCGTCGATGAGACCTTTAATTCCTTAGCCTGTGCTGACGCCTAGCTCAGCTGCTAAAAGAACTATATCTAATCTAATTAGATTTATTTTCGATCCAAATGGCTTCTATTGCTGCCTCAGCTGCAGCAATAATCCGCATTTGTTGTTTATTCGGCAACAGTTATCTTGCTCGAATATTTCCAGCTCACTGTCCCGTTATTCAAACTTTATAGTACCGTGTATTTAATTGTTTGGAAACTTGCAGCAGTGATCCCAGTCACTTCAAGTTCTCCTTCTCCATAGTTTAAGACAACATCTTTAGTTCTCTAAGATACTAACAGATGTTCTTAACTTCAATCCAGTGACTATCACTTGGATTGACCCGATTGTGACTCCATATGCTCGAAGCGTATGAGACACCAATACAAGTACATTTTAAATGTACAATTTTCCAGAGAGTGTTAACAACTCCAAATCTATCCCAGTAGATCTTTATTCCTTGAATAAAGGTTGTTACTCCCAGAATTCTACGGAGAATTTCTATTGAAAGAATATCCATGAAAGCCAAGCTTTCACCAATTGTTTTATGGGAATTTCATTGTCAGTGCCCTCTCCCACTAACCTCCTTATATACACAAGAATTATTTTGTTTTGAGTCAAATCATAAATCATTATGATTATTTCAAAACGACAGTTCCAAGAACCTTATGCTTGCTTCAATCCAAACATGGATCGAATAACCCGCAAACCTTGTTTGTTGGTTATACAAAATCGTCAGGATGTTCTAATCATCCTTTTTGATCTGTAACTGACACATTTCATAAATGAAATATGCAGTTATCAACAAGCATCTTCAAAATGGATTTACCATGGCAACAGGTAAAAGGTTGAACCGTTATTAACACAATGTTGATAACGATACCTTTCGTCAAAAGCCTAGCTTTGTACGTTGGTATGTTGCCTTCCATGTATGTCTTCCTTGAAGACGTTTAATGTACCAATAGGCACAATGCCTTGTGGTACAACAACTAGTATCCAAAATAGTTGTTATACATGGAATCCATTTTGGACTCATGGCACTTTGCCAAAATAGGGAGTTGATACCTTGTATCATTTCCTCGTACGTAGTCGGTTGGTATTCCTCAATAAGATTTACATCTTTATGAGGTTAGATCAGAAACCCATACCCTAGGTTGTTTTCTGACTCTATCCGATCTACCCAGTTCTTGTGTATTCGAAGATTAATGGTATAGATTCATCATAGATGAACTATTTGTGTTCCATTAAGGACTTCGTGCCTTGAATAGTATTACTCCGATTTTCATCGAGTATCACTATCCTCCCACTGACCACTGCATATCGGTATTCCTCTCAGGAAAACCGCATGGTGAGCAACAATCATATTGTTCTCATGTGAGATTTACAAGTACTATACTTAAGGTTTCCCTTAGGATAACCTATATTGGCACTTATCCAATTTGGGTCTTTTAGTTTGGTATCATCCAAACGTTATGCCTGGCATACCCAAATTATCAGGAATGTGAAACCCCGTTTCTTTCCTGTTCATACCCTATATGATATCTGTCAAACAGATTTATATGGAACCTTATTCTAAATAAGTTTTGCACTGTTAATACATATCCTATTGAAGGAAACAGTAGCTCAGAGCGACTCGTGATAAACCTTATCTTGTCCAACAAAATTCAGTTTTAGTTCGGACACACCGTCTAACTGACGTGTCTCGAGAGGAGTCCTCATATGAAAGAATATTGTACTCTTTCATTTATGTATGAAACTTAATGCTTAAGTATTTTCATTACGGTCTTACCGCGATGGTATAATACTATAGCCGATCTATTTATCTACTTCGTGTCGAAACTCTAAAAGTTTCTGAATTGTGTTCTTCAAAAGAAAAACATAACCATAACGTGATGCCACATCCGTTAAGGTCACGAAATATTCATGTTCACATCTAGCCTAGCTAGATATGGGCCCACTTATTTCACCATGAATAGGGCTAACAGATCGGTGGCTTTCACACTATTACCAAGTAAATAGTGTTTTAGGTGCTTTACCTAATAAACTAGATTCGCAGACCTTATTTGAATAGTCAAATCAGTCCTAGTACCCACTCTTCAAAAGTGTGGATATACGAGTCTCGTTAATTGTGTCCTAGACAACAATGCCACAAATAAGTCTCTATTGATCAAATCAATTTGAGCTATTTATTTGTCATTTATATGTTTGAGATTTTATTATATTCAAAATATAAATTCTGTTATTTACATCTAATGTATTTATCTCAGTATCATCTTTATATAATAAAACACTTTAGTGTTTTAGAATATAAAGGTTCACCCGCAGTGGGTTAAACACTGATAAAGAGATAATGTTTCTAGTCAAACTAGTTACATTATAACAGTTCCTAATTTAAGTACACCCAAAGGGTAGTTCCTAAACTTAGGTATCTACGGTCGAAACAGCGACTTTCGTCCCGTTTCCGATTCGCAGAGTAATCTCAGCTTGAAGTCAGTATCCTGCTCAAAGCAGATTCTGAACATCAATACATATATTTTATGTACCACACTAAGTATTTAAAATCTAATTTCAATACTAGTAGTGAACATAACTTTGACAAATATTTTTAAAGTTAGAGCCTCGCCCTTTCTTTAATTCCTTCGTGTCTTCCATATCCAAATGGTAGTCACTTTGGGATATGTCAATTATCCTTTTCAATATTTCACAAACCTTTGGCCAAGCCTTGGGTTCTTGAAATTGAAATGATGTGCACCTCGTGCTACATGCCCAATTGCAAACTTTGACTTTATCTCCTCTAGAATAGTCAATTAATTCTCCAAGAATTATAAATTGCAATTTAATTTTAAACTTCTTAAATCTAAAATTAGATTTATGACAAGTATATTAAATTAAGCATTAAAGTCATCATCACATAAATCTTCCAAAGATTTTATGCTCTACTTATTTTGCTTAATTTTGGGCGTAAGGTATAATAAGTTATTTTATCAAATAAAGTAACCTATTATTTATTCCCAATTTGAAAATTAAATCATTTAAAATATTTTAATCCCAGATTATATTTTAAATATCCAACTTTTCAATTTCTTATCTTGATTACAATAGTCCAACTATTTAATCAACGATTAGTGGTACTATATATATTATAATGATTATAATAGTCCAACTATATAATCAAATATAATCCAAATTAATTAACCTCAATTACATTGATTACTATAATCCAATTATAAAATCAACTTTAAACTGAAATTAATTAATTCAAATATATTGATTAATATAATCCAATTATATATAATCAAGTATAATACAGTCCAACTGTTTATTAAAACAACAATTTAAATATTAGTCCAACTAACATTTAATCTAATGACGAAATAATTTAAATGAGCGCGTATGGCGAGTAATTGAACGAGTATTGCAAATTCAATTCTTGCCTCCAACTATTTTTCGTCGAGCCTCTAACCCTCTGTCGAGTACTCGGAAAACCGTGTTTCCTAGTGGGCTAGGATCCCGTTAAAGTATCACACAATCTTGACTTTGGCCAACAAATTGTATGATAATTAACTAGGTAGATCTCGAAGATCAATTGGATCTCATCCAACTCCTAGATCCAGTAGGTGGACATCCAAGTCCCAAACATATATCTTATATTGCCTATACATCGAATGTATACCCTAACCTTTTTCCTCTGAATCAACTAGGCCTTGGCTTTGGCACAACAAACCTAGTGATCCCAGTCAAGCGCGGACCCATTGACATGGAAGCTTCGTAATCAATGTCAATGGACAAGAAGTGGTCTTGACTTTGGCCAACAAACCACAACTTGGACACGACACCGATATGGAACAAAGCCTCGTGATTAAAACACATCTTTGACGGACAGGGCTTGACTTTGGCCAACAACCCCTGCCAATCTCGGATCTTGAGTAAGAATCACTCAATGGAAGGAAAATAAACGCTTGATATTTAACGAGGGTTTTTTGCGTGCAAATTGGCTACCAATTTAATTATCTTTGTTAAGGTCTCATCATCATACCCTTAAACATGCATTCTAAATACATAATAAAGCGAGTATGAAAATAAATAATAATGATATGCGGATGGATACTTTACATTGATCCTAGATCAAATCTCTCTCTTTCTCACTCAAGCTAGCACTTGTACTACTTCTACCCGTTACACTACACTTCTAAAGAAACCTCATATACATAGAGGGGAATAGGTGAGAAGAGAATACAAAGAGAATGAAGGTGATAAGGCTGGACTCGCAGGTCCAATTTAATAAATCGAATTTATTACAACAATTTCTAAAATTGCCCCACCCATCTAATATCCATCCGATATACATTATTCATGCATCACAACCATGTATTCACTCATATAAGCATGCTATCAATCAATCTAATCAAATTAATTAATCTGATAATTATGTGATCATCCAATGTTCAAACAACGATTTGATTTTGTTCGAGTCAAACTCGTTTTTGCGAATAAGTACTTAAAGTACAAATTCTAGAATTAAATTAAACTACACAATTAAATCCAATTCAATTTGTATTTAATTCTAATTCACTATTTAATTCCAAATTAAATATACACTTTATTAATAAACCTTTTTCGACTTAAATTCCAAATTTAATCGCTACGGGTCTCAAAGCCCGATTAATATCCAAATTAATTTAATTAAAGTCTAATGGGCTTTTAATTAATTTTTAAGGCGTGGTCTTTTGGTCAACTCGGGTCAAACCCGCAACCAAAGTCCAATCCGGGATTTACCCCATAAGCCTTTAAATTAATTTTGGCCCATTAGGCCCAATTAAATTACAAAGGTCCATTAGTTGCATTTGGGCTTTATGGTTAAGGTTTTGGGCCCAATTGGATCCAATCCATTTGGCCTAAACCCAACTTGATAAAATCAAGCCCAATAGGCCCAATTACAACATTAGAAGCCCAAATCCAATTTAAGGCCTCAAATAATTAAATTACATAAATCCAATTTAGCAATTTAATTACTTAAAGTGCATTACATGATTAATCAACTAAATCAACATTTCCAAAACACTAAATTAGTCCAATTAATCATACTCAATTTCATCATCACATGTCCAACACATTAAGATTAAAATCAAACTCATTACATGCTCACTTTGTTCTCGGCAATGGGGTCAATTACATGTCCGATTTGTTTCAATCCAATTAAAAAACAATTCGACATTAAATCAATATACCCTAATGATTTTCAACACATCCAATGTTTCAAAAAACAAAATTCACCAAGAACACAAAGGGGCAGGCATAACTCTCGGCCAAGATAAGATTTTGGGCAAATTTGTTCCAAACCAAATTTGATCAAATTGATCCAACCAATCATCAATTAAAATAATTCAAGTATACTTTATCATTCCAATTTCATAATTGCATGCTCAAATCAATTTTACCCAATTTCAAGTTTCATGACATACTTTCAAAATGGGGAAATTTGTTCCAAACAATATTTAATCAAATTGATCCAACCAATCATCAATTAAACATGTATTAAGCATACTTAATCATCCAATTTCATAATTGCATGCTCAAATCAATTTTACCCAATTTAAAGTTTCATGACATACTTGGCAATTTGGGGATTTTTCGTCCAAATCGAATTCAATCCAATTGATTCCGCAATCGACGTTAAATCATCATCCCGAATGATTTCCAACACTTCAAATTGTCAAAAATCAAAAATCCCAAGACATTAAAGAATTAAAGTTTTGGCCAAGGTAGTAATTTGGGGAAAAAATGATCCAATCACAATTTGTTGAAATTGACCCAATCAATCTTCAATTCAAACACAATTAAGCATACAAATCCATCCAATTTAATTTATCATGCTCAAAATCAAGTTTGCTTAAATTTTAGCCCTAACATTTTCATGCTTTTAACCTAAGCTCTTGATGCCATTGTTGGAGTTTCTATAGGTCCCAAGATCAAAACTCAAGCATGAATAATAAGCGAATACAACGACAGAAGTGCGGAATACTTACATCGAACGGTTGAGAGACGAGGAGGCCACGAAGACGCCAAAAACTGCTCACTGCCTCACTGCAATGTGCGCCCACTGCTGGAGATTTGGCTTCTGTTTTGTGCCATTTTGAACAAGAAAAACGAGCTCCAAGCTTCATCAAAACGTTCCTTGCTCATGGGTATACTTCCCTTATCACCTTGGCATGAACCCGGAGTGTGCTAGCACTCTTGTTTTGCCACAAAACACACTTGCTTCCCTCCATTTTTGCTTCTTAAATTCGGCAGTTCACTGCCTCACAAGAACCAGAAATGGCGTGAGAGAGAAGAGAGGAGAAGAAGAGGAGAGAGTTGCTTTTACAATTTTCTTGTTCTCTTTTATTTGTTTTTCAAAAACGTGAGTCAAGAAAAGAAAAGCAATAATGAGATATCAAATACCAAAATGAATTTTTAATTAAAAACTCTTCAAAAACCGTGAAAGGTTTTCCCTCCAAAGGAAAATTCATCATATGCCATCATTATCTCACATTGAGAATAGAGACAATGTATCATCCCATAAAGGTGACTAGATACATCCATCATCTATTCGTGTCAAGTAATGAGACTTCGCGATGTGATTTGCGGATCCTACTCGTTTCAAAATACGAATGTGTCCGCAAACACTTTCGGGCTCAATTTCGCTAATTCCGAATTAACGAATTTCCGTCGCGACGAGAACTAAATAATTACGCCTAGCGAAATCACTATTCACGTCGCTAACGAATTAATTCTAAATTAATTCGCTCGCCCGAATTAAAATCTAATTTTAATTCCGCGTCGAAATCTAATTTCGTTTAATATATCAAATATATTAATTCCTCGATTAATTCCAAATCAATGTTTCTCTCTCTTCAATTGATATTTTATCCTAGATAAAGTGTCTCCAAAATTAATCCCAGATTAATTCTCTCTCTCATCATATTAATCCCAGATTAATATAAGTGCGAGTCATACGTCATCGGTGAATCTTTGGGAAGCGACCCATGAGATCCCCGGATATGTTGGCAGTAAATACGGTCGTCGGTGTATCCGAATCACGTACGTACCAAGTACTACGTTCTACTGATTTACGAGACAAGGTCGACTCCTAGCAAAGCACCAAGTCTTCCCAATTCTCCGGACATATTCTCATAAGAATATTAAGATCTGTATCAAGCGTAGTATACGATTGTATTGTGCATATCGGCCCAGTATCGGATAGTCACGTGCTAGGCCTGGGGCTGGATAAGTGTATGCCCCGTACGAAGCACATGTCGGATGTCTGGTAACTAGTCTCTATAATCGGATATGCATGACCTTGTCATAATATCCCGATGGCCGCGCAGCACTTAAGAGCACTAATACTGTATCCTACGTGACATCATCTCCACTGTGACTGGAGTGATACTTCCGTCTTGACATCACATCCAATACACTACGACTCTCTGATAAACCCGGAAGTGGTGTACGCAGAACCGGTTAAAGCCCTGTACCACCAACACCAAAGTCTATCGATTATCGTAAGTATTAGCGATGTAAGTCTCAGGTTAAGACTATACACACCTACCTTGATTTCGGCCTCCCATAGACACATAGTCATAATACCAATGGGATTCCGAAGGGTCTATCCAGAGCGAAGCTGTTTCCCGTACCATCGGTGAAACACGACCTCCTATCGCACTTGCATAAGTCTCCAACACTTATATATATGAGAACTATGCTGTTGTGTCCTCACAACGCACACAAGTGCAATACTAGCCTATTCCGTATTATCGATGTCCAGTCTCGATAATACTCCGGCTAGGGATATTTAATGATTAATCCTTCGGGGACTGATACTGTCTCATATCATTCTCAGTCCAGGAACTAATCATAGGGACCTCTCTTCATTTATATATATCTATGGTGATCTAATCACAAATGATGAGAGTGCAATTTCCTTGTCACATAGTTAATTTGCTACAACAACACAATGATCTGTGCAAATAGTGACGCTATGGGTCATTTTGTCCAACAGGACATCCAAGTCCGAAACATATATCTTATATATGCCAATATATCCAATATATTCCCTAATCTTTTTCCTCTGAATCAACTAAGCCTTGGCTTTGGCACAACAAACTTAGTGATCCCAGTTAAGCGGAACCCATTGACCATGGAAAGCTTCGTAATCGATGTCGATGGACAAGAAGTGATCTTGACTTTGGCCAACAAATCACAACTTGGACAAGACACCGATATGGAACAAAGCCTTCATGATTCAAACACATCCGCGACGGACAAAGGTCTTGACTTTGGCCAACAAACCAGTGCCAATCTTGGATCTTGAGTAAGAATCACTCAATGGAAGGAATAAAACGCTTAATATGTAGTGAGGGTTTTTCGCGTAATTGGCAGCCAATTAATTATCTTTGTTAAGGTCTCATCATCATACACCTGTAAACATGCATTCTAAAAGCATAATAAGGCACGTGAATAAAATAATAATGATATGCGGATGGATACTTAAACACATTGTTCCAAGAACAAGTCTCTCCATTTCCTCTCTCCCGCTAGCACAATATTTACTTCCACCAGATTACATAACACTTCTAAAGAAACCTCATTTACATTGAGGGGAATAGGTGAGAAGAGAAATACACAGAGTCAAGAGGTAATAGGCTGGACACGTAGGTCCAATTAATAAATTCTAAATTTATTACAACAATTTCCAAAATTGCCTTCACCCATCTAATATCCATCCGATAAACATTATTCATACATAGCATCCATGTATTCACACAAGCATGTTATCAATCAATCTAATCCAATTAATTAATCTGAAAATTAATGACCATCCAATGTTCAAAACAAAGATTTGATTTTGCGCGAGTCAAACTCATTTTGCGAATATGTACTCAAAGTACGAATTCTTGAATTATATTAAACTACAATATTAAATCCAATTTAATTTGTATTTAATACTAATTCATTTCTTTAATTCTAAATTAAATAATTACACTTTGTAATGTGCCTTTACGACTTAGATTCCAAATCTAATCGTTACGGGTCTCAAAGCCCGATTAACATCCAATGTTAATTTAATTAAAGTCCAATAGGCTTTTAATTAATTTCATAAGGCATGGACTTTTGGTCAATATGGGTCAAACCCAAATACCAAAACCCATTTAAGGAATCACCCTTATTTGCCAAGAAACCAATTTAGTCCCATTAGGCCCAATTAAAATTAAAGGTCCATTAAGTCATATTTGGACTTTATGGATATGGTTTTGGGCCCAATTGGATCCAACCAATTAGCCTAAACCAAACTTGGCCCAACCAAGCCCATTAAGCCCAATTATAACTTTACAAGCCCAATTCCAAATTTGGCCCAATTAATTAAATTCTAAAGTGTATGCCATAATTAATTAACCAAATTAATATTTCCAAAACATCAATTTTCTCAATTAATTATGCTTATTATCATCAACACATGTCCAACACATTTGAATCAAAAATCATATCATTTTACATGCTACAATGTCACGGCATTTTAGGGTTTTTCATGTCCGATTCCGAATTCAATCCAATTAAATCCTAAATCAACATTTCCCAAATGATTTCAACACATCCAATGTTTAAAATCAAAAATCACCATGACTTAGGGCAACACCAAGTATTCGGCCAAGCCAAAATATTGGGGAAAAATTGATCCAATCCAATTTTAATCAAATTGATCATGCATAACACCATGTTATCATCATTCAAGCATATATCAACAATCAATTTCATCAAAACATGATCAAATCATTTTTACCCTAATTTTACCCTAATTTCAATTTCATGGTCAAAATGGCTCTGATACCATTGTTGGGTTTCTAGGTTAGTCCCAAGGATCATTCAAGCAATGAAACATGTGTGAATATAACAAAGAAGCATGGCGGAATCATACTTACATTGATCGGCTTTTGCGATGCGAGGAACAACAAAATCTTACAGCTTTCCTTCCATGGTGCTCTCGGTTTTGCTCCTCCATTTTGGGCTCCATTTGCTCGGCCAAGCTCCAAGCTTGGGTGTGCATTCCATGCCCACGGGTGGGTTTCCCTATCACCTTCGCAAGACCCCGAATGTGTGCTAGCACTCTTGAAATTTTGCCTCAAAACTTCCTAAGCTTCTCATTCATCTCACGGCATTTGCAGAAAAAAGAAGGAAGAAAATGGCTCAAGGCCGAGAGATAGGAGAGAGTGAGAAGAGATTTTATTTTTGAGTGTTGTGTATCTAATACACTAATTGAAAGTCAAATACCAAAAATCAAATAAATGGTAAATGGCGTTTAAGTCATCCAACCACCACTATCAATCAATAGTGACATGTTGTCAATCAGTCAAAGTGACAAGACATCTATCACTTGATTGACTAGTGATTTGACGCTTGATGTGACTTATGGGCCGCACTTGAATTCGAAATGTGAGTGCGCCCGCAAACACTCTCGGGCTCGGGTTCACTAATTCCGAATTAACGAATTTTCCGTTGCGACGTAATTAAATCAAATTTGATTAAATAATCATGCCTAGCAAAATTACTATTCACGTCGCTAACGAATTAATTCTAAATTAACTCATTCGCCCGAATTAAAATCTAATTTTAATTCCCCGTCGAAATCCAATTTCGAAATCCAAGTCTTAGGTTAAGACCAAATACACCTACCCTGATTCGAACTTCCATAGACACATAGTCATACTACCAATGGAATTCCGAGGGGTCTATCCAGAGTGAAGATGTTCCCGTACCATCGGTAAACACAACCTCCTATTACACTTGCATTAGTATCATATACCCAAATATATGAGAACTATACTGTTATGCTCCCACAACACGCACAAGTGTAATACTAGTCTTTTACACATTATCGATGTCCAATCTCGATAATACTCTGACTAGGGATATTTAATGATTAAACCTTCGTGGATTGATATTGTCTCATATCATCTCAATCCGGAACTAATCATAAGGACCTTCTATCATTTATACATCTTGGTAATCTAATTACAAATGATAAAAGGGCAATTTCCTTTGTCACATAGTTAATTTTTACAACAACACCATGATCTATACAAATAGTGATGCTATGGGTCATAATTGTCCAAAAATGTCCCACTTGGCCTATAGCAAATCACTCAAGTGTCCTACACACGAACTATGTACGGTTCGCTTAAATTTCTGCTGAGGAAAGGCTTTCGTCAGTGGATTTGCTGTGTTATCATCCGATGCGATTTATTTGATCATCACATCGCCACGATGTATGATCCGAACGAATCAGATGAATATTTGAAGTATATATCTGGATCTTTAAGAGACCATTAACTCTTTAGCCTGTGCTATAGCCTAGCTCAGCTGCTAACAGAACTATTCCTAATCTGATTAGGATTATTATCGATCCAAAAGGCTTCTATTGCTGCCTCAGCTGCAGTAATATTCCGCTTTTGTTGTTTATTTCGCTAACAGTATCTTGCTTGGAAGATTTCCAGCTCACTGTTCCGTTATTCAAACTTTATAGTACCGTTCTTACGAATTATAGTCTTTTTTATAGGTTAGAAAACTTGCAACGGTGAACCCATTCACTTCAAGTTCTTCTTCTCCATAGTATAATAAAGCATCTTTAGTTCATCTAAGATACTAAATGATGTTCTTAACATCAATCCAATGATTATCACTTGGATTGGCCCGATTGTGAATCCATATGCTCAAAGCATATGAGACACCAGGTCGCGTATATTTTTCAATGTACGAGTTCTCGGTGAGTGCCAACAAATTTTCGATCTATCCCAGTAGATCTTTATTCCTAGAATAAAGGTTGTCTCTCCCAAGAATTCTACGGAGAATTTTCTTGAAAGCCAAGCTTTCACCAATTGTATTATAGGAATATCATTTCAAAGAAATGACATGTCATTATTTCTTAGGACATTCATTGTCAGTGCGCTCCCACTAACTCCTTATATACACAATAATCATTTTCATTTTTGAATTAAATCATACACCATTATGATTACATCAAAACGATATCGTTCCAAGAACGCAATGCTTGCTTCAATCCATAATGGATCGAATAACTTGCAAACCTTGTTTGCTCGTTTTGGTGCGACCAAACTGTCAGGATGTTGTAAACATCCACCAAAAGGTTTCCGTTAAGGAAAGCGGTTTTGGCATTCAGCTGCCATATTTCATGAATGAAACATGCAATATTAGCAAGCATTATCCAAATGGATTTAACAATGGCAACGAGTAAAAGGTTTCGTCGTAATCGACACAATGTTGATAATGATACCTTTTCGCTACAAGCCTAGCTTAGTATGTTGGTATGTTTCCATTCATGTATGTCTTCCTTGAAGACTTATATAGTACCAATAGGCACAATGCCATCTAGTACAACAACCAGTGTCCAAACTTGGTTAGTATACATGGAATCCATTTCGGACTTCATGGAACTTTTTCATTATAGGGAGTCGATACTAGGGAGTCGATACCTTGTATCACTTCCTCATACGTATTCAGTTTGTATTCCTCAATAAGATTGACATCTTTATGAGGTGAGATCAGAAACCCATACCTCCCAGGTTGTTTTCTGACTCTCTCCGACTATCGCGGTTCTTGTGTATTCGAAGATTATTGGTATAGTTTCATCCTTGAAGAACTATTTGTGTTCCATTAAGGAATCAGTGCCTGGAATAGTATTACTCTGATTTTCATCGAGTTTTACTTTCCTCCCACTTACCACTGCATATAGGTATTCCTCTTAGGAAAACCGCATGGCGAGCAACAATTACATTGTTCTCTTGTGAGTTGTATAAGTACTATACTTAGGTTTCCCTAGGATAAAACACATTTAGGCACTTATCCGATTTGGGTTTTAGTTTGGTATCATCCAAACATATGCCCAACATTCCCAAATCTACAGGAATGAGAAAACCCAGTTTCTTTCCTGTTCATATCTAATATGAAGTCTGTCAAACAGATTCTATGGAACCTTATTCAAAATAAGTTTTGTACTGTTTATGCGTATCCGTTGAAGGAAATGGTAGCACAGAGCGACTCATGATTAACCTTATCATGTCCAACAAAATTCGGTTTCTCCGTTCAGACACACCGTCAGACTGACGTGTTCCGGGAGGAGTCCTCATTGAAAGAATACTATACTATTTCAAGTATATGAGAAACTTATTGCTTAAGTATTTTCATCATGGTCTAACCGTGATGGTTTTAATACTTTAGCCGATCTGTTTGTCTACTTCGTGTCGAAAATTTCTGAAAGCTTCTAATTTGTGATTCAAAAGAAACACATGACCATAAATCAATGCCACATCCGTAAAGGTCACGAAATATTCATATCCACCTCTAGCCTAGCTAGACATGGGCCAACTTACGTTACAATGAACGAGGGCTAACAATTCGGTGGCATTTGTACTTTTACCCAGTAAAAAGTATTTTAGGCACTTTGCCTAATAAACTAGATTCGTAGACATTATTTTAATAGAATCAAATCCTTCCTAGTATCCACTCTTCAAAAGTGTGGATATACGAGTCTTGTTAATTGTGTCCCAGACAACAATGCCACAAATAAGTCTTATCTGATCAAATCAGTTTGAGCTATTTGTTTGTCCTGTTATACATTTGAGATTCATTTATATTCAAAATATAAATACTGTTATTCACATCCAATGTGTTTATCTCAATATCATCTTTATAAAATAAAACACTTTAGTGTTTTAGACTATAAAGGTATACCCGCAACGGGTTAAACCCTGATATAGAGATAATGTTTCTAGTCAAACTAGTTACATTGTAACAGTTTCCTAATTTAAGTACACACCCGAAGGGTAGTTCCTAAACTTAGGTATCTACGGTTAAAATAGCGACTCTCCTCCCGTTTTCGATTCGTAGATTGATCTCATCTAAAGTCAGTATCCTGCTTGTCAGCAGATTCCGCACATCAGTACATATTTATGTACCACACTCAGTATCTAAAATCCAATTTTAATACTAGTAGCGAACATGTTTATGACAAACATATTTGAAGCCGGAGCCTTGCCCCTCTTCTCTTCCTTCATGTCTGCCTTGTCCACACGGCAGTCACGCTACAATGACCCCGTTTGCCACAGTTTAGGCAGACATCTAGGGATATGTCATTTGTCTTCCCAGAAGACTGTGATGATTTTTCCTTTGCCCCTTTTCCACACCCCAGAAGCCTTTGGCCAAGCCTTGGCCTTCCGGAATGTCGAAGTAAGGTGCGCCTTGCGCTTCTTGCCTTATTGGAAACTTCGGCTTTGTCTCATTGAGTATAGCCATTAACTCTCCAAGAGTTTTCTATTGCAATTTGTTCTTCTAAGATCTAAGAATAGATCTATGAAGATCCTTCAATTTCAATATCATACTATAAGGATCTAATCCTTGGTTCTGACTAAGAAATTAATGAGTCTTTGCGGTAAGCATAACAGATTAAGCACTAAAGTTATCATTACATGAATATTCCAAATATCATGTTCTACTATTTGCTCAACTCTGGGCTTAGGCTCGAGACGTCAATGTATCAAATAAAGTAACTTCTCGGTCTCCAGGACTATCCTAAGATTTTATTCCCAATTTGAAAATTAAAATCGTTCAAAATATTTTCACCCATGTTTATATTTAAACACTAATCTTTCATTTATCTTGATTCCAATAGTCCAACTATCGAATCAACGATTTTAGGTACTATTGATTATAATGATTACTATAGTCTAACTATATAATCAACTATAATTTAATAGGTTTAAATTCAATTATATTGATTACTATAATCCAATTATAAAATCAAATATTAATTGAAGTAGTTTAAATACAGTCCAACTGTTTAATTAAAACAACGATATTAGTCCAACTAATATTTATTTGACGAAAAATAAAATAAGCGCGTATTTGGCAAGTAACTAAACGAATATTGCAAATTTAATACTTGCCTCCCACTATTTTTCGGCGAGCCTCTAACCCTCTGTGGAGTACTCGGGAAACCTTGTTTCCTAGTTTGCTAGGATCTCGTTAAATAACACACAATCTTGACTTTGGCCAACAAATTGTATGATAATTAACTAGGTAGATCTCTAAGATCAATTGGATCCCATCCAATTCCTAGATCCAGTAGGTGGACATCCAAATCCGAAACATATATCTTATATATTCCAATATATCCAATATATTCCCTAACCTTTTTCCTCTGAATCAACTAAGCCTTGGCTTTGGCACAACAAACTTAGTGATCCCAGTTAAGCGGAACCCATTGACTATGGAAAGCTTCGTAATCGATGTCGATGGACAAGAAGTGATCTTGACTTTGGCCAACAAATCACAACTTGGACAAGACACCGATATGGAATAAAGCCTTTATGATTCAAACACATCCGCGATGGACAAAGGTCTTGACTTTGGCCAACAAACCAGTGCCAATCTTGGATCTTGAGTAAGAATTACTCAATGGAAGATAAAACGCTTAATATGTAGTGAGGATTTTTCGCGTAATGGGAAACCAATTAATTATCTTTGTTAAGGTCTCATCATCATACACCCTTAAACATGCATTCTAAAAGTATAATAAGGCGCGTAAATAAAATAATAATGATATGCGGATGGATATTTAAACACATTGTTCCTAGAACAAATCTCTTCACTTCCTCTCTCCTGCTAGCACAATATTTACTTCTACCCGATTACATAACACTTCTAAAGAAACCTCATTTACATTGAGGGGAATAGGTGAGAAGAGAAATACACATAGTCAAGAGGTAATAAGCTGGACACGCAGGTCCAATTAATAAATTCTAAATTTATTACAATAATTTCCAAAATTGCCCTCACCCATCTAATATCCACCTGAAATACATTATTCATACATCGAATCCATGTATTCACACAAGCATGTTATCAATCAATCTAATCCAATTAATAATCTAAAAATTGATGACCATCCAATGTTCAAACAAAGATTTGATTTTGCGAGAGTCAAACTCGTTTTGAGAATAAGTACTCAAATTACGAATTCTTGAATTATTTAAACTACAATATTAAATCCAATTAATTTGTATTTAATACTAATTCATTTCTTTAATTCTAAATTAAATAATTACACACTTTGTAATGTGCCTTTACGACTTAGATTCCAAATCTAATCGTTACGGGTCTCAAAGCCCGATTAACATCCAATGTTAATTTAATTAAAGTCCAATGGGCTTTTAATTAATTTCATAAGGCATGGACTTTTGGTCAATATGGGTCAAACCCAAATACCAAAACCCATTTAAGGAATCACCCTTATTTGTCAAGAAACCAATATAGGGCCATTAGGCCCAATTAAAATTAAAGGTCCATTAGGTCATATTTGGCTTTATGGATATGGTTTTGGGCCCAATTGGATCCAACCAATTAGTCTAAACCAAACTTGGCCCAACCAAGCCCATTATGCCCAATTACAACTTTACAAGCCCAATTCCAAATTTGGCCCAATTAATTAAATTCTAAAGTGTATGCCATAATTAATTAACCAAATTAATATTTCCAAAACATCAATTTACTCAATTAATTATGCTTATTATCATCAACACATGTCCAACACATTTGAATCAAAAATCATATCATTTTACATGCTACAATGTCACGGCATTTAAGGGTTTTTCATTTCCGATTCCGAATTCAATCCAATTAAATCTTAAATCAACATTTCCCAAATGATTTCAACTCATCCAATGATCAAAATCAAAAATCACCATGACTTAGGGCAACACCAAGTATTCGGCCAAGCCAAAATATTGGGGAAAAATTGATCTAATCCAATTTTCATCAAATTGATCATGCATAACACCATGTTATCATCATTCAAGCATATATCAACAATCAATTTCATCAAAACATGCTCAAATCATTTTTACCGAAATTTTACCCTAATTTCAATTTCATGCTCAAAATGGCTGTGATACCATTGTTGGGTTTCTAGGTTAGTCCCAAGGATCATTCAAGCAATGAAACATGTGTGAATACAAAAAAGAAGCATGGCGGAATTATACTTACATTGATCGGCTTTTACGATGCGAGGAACAACAAAATCTTCCAGCTTTCCTTCCATGGTGCTCTCGATTTTGCTCATCCATTTGCTCGGCCAAGCTACAAGCTTGGGTGTGCATTCCATGCCCACGGGTGGGTTTCCCTATCACCTTCGCAAGACCCCGAATGTGTGCTAGCACTCTTGAAATTTTGCCACAAAACTTCCTAAGCTTCTCATTCATCTCACGGCATTTGCGGAAAAATGAAGGAAGAAAATGGCCCAAGGCCGAGAGATAGGAGAGAGTGAGAAGAGATTGTGTTTTTGAGTGTTGTGTATCTAATACACTAATTGAAAGTCAAATACCAAAAATCAAATAAATGGTAAATGTCATTTAAGCCATCTAACCACCACCATCAATCAATAGTGACATGTTGTCAATCACTCAAAGTGACAAGACATCTATCACTTGATTGACTAGTGATTTGACGCTTGATGTGACTTACGGGCCGCATTTGAATTCGAAATGCGAGTGCGTCCGCAAACACTCCCGGGCTCGGGTTTGCTAATTCCGAATTAACGAATTTTCGGTTGCGACGTAATTAAATCAAATTTAATTAAATAATCATGCCTAGCAAAATTATTATTCACGTCGCTATCGAATTAATTCTAAATTAACTAGTTCGCCCGAAATAAAATCTAATTTTAATTCCGCGTCGAAATCCAATTTCATATAATATATCGAATATATTATTTTATCGATTAATTCCAAATTAATCGTTCTCTCTCTTTTAAATAATATTTTATCCCAGATAAAATATCTCCGTAATTAATCCTAGATTAATTTTCTCTCTCTTATAATTAATCCCTGATTAATAATGTGCGAGTCATATGTCATCGGTGAATCTTCGGGAAGCGACCCATGAGATCCCCGGATATGTTGGCAGTAAATCTGGTCGTCGGACAATCCGAACACGTACGTACCTAGTACTACATTTTTACCGATTTACAAGACATGGTTGGCTTCTAGCAAAGCACCATGCCTACCCAATTCTCCAGAAATATTCTTAAAGGAATATGTGATCTATATCAGGCGTAGTATACGTAGTATTGCGTTTATTATCCAGCATCAGATGTCACGTGCAAGGCCTGGGGCTGGAATTGTGTATGCCCCGTACGAAGCACATATCGGATCTCTGGTAACTAGTCTCTATAATCGGATAATCATGACCTAGTCATATTATCTCGATAGCTGCAGCATAAAAGAGCACCAGTTTCGTATCCTACGTGATCATCATCTCCACTATGACTGGAGTGATACTTCCATCGCAACATCACACCCAATACACTACGATTCTCAAAATACCCAGAAGAGGCGTACACAGAACCTGTTAAAGCCTTGGACGACCAAAACTAAAGTATATTGATTGTCGCAAGTATTAGCGGTGCAAGTCTCAGGTTAAGACCAAATACACCTACCCTGATTCGGACTTCCATAGACACATAGTCATACTACCAATGGAATTCTGAGGGGTCTATCCAGAGCGAAGCTGTTCCCGTACCATCGATAAACACAACCTCCTATTACACTTGCATGAGTATCATATACCCAAATATATGATAACTATGCCGTTATGCTCCCACAACGCGTACAAGTGTAATACTAGTCTTTTACGCATTATCGATGTCCAATCTCGATAATACTCTGACTAGGGATATTTAATGATTAAACCTTCGTGGATTGATACTGTCTCATATCATCTCAATCCGGAACTAATCATAAGGACCTTCTATCATTTATACATCTTGGTAATCTAATTACAAATGATAAAAGGGCAATTTCCTTTGTCACATAGTTAATTTGTACAACAACACCATGATCTGTACAAATAGTGATGCTATGGGTCATAATTGTCCAACAATGACTACATAACCAAAGATGTTATAACCATTGGCTCATACTTTGCAGCAAGAACCTCAGACATCCCTGCTAGAAAGTAGCAGCGGGCTTTCTCATTGACCGCGACCCATTTCTGATAGGCATGACGCATAGCTTGGCCATAATTTTTGGCTGGCTCGGGAGGATATTCCTCTGTAAGTATAAGTTTAAGGTCTTCCCATAAGAAGATGGTGTTCCTGTTATTTTTTCATTTAACATAATTTTCTCTGATTATTTTATCATTTGAGAGAATTACCATAATTGGAAAAACCATAGCTGAAATAAAATAAATAAATATGCATTTAATATCCATTCATCGCATATTAAAATCATCAATCATTTAGGCATAAAATTAAACATGATGCATGATGCATGAACCATGTATAATGAATTAGAAACCTAAAAGAATTTCTATGCCACGTAAATCTATCATTTCGCAAATAAGTACCGTCGTATGGTTAGTCAAGTATTCGCATGATAGATCGAGAAAATCTCAATTGATCAATATCTGCGGAAATAACTCTTATTCCTATATTAACCAACTACCGTTTGATTTGATCAAGGAATTTTGATTAACCTTTTAATCATTCCTTTGTGAGTGTAACCCATTGGTTCGGAACCCTTGGACTTAATTAGTGAAGTGTCATCGTAGGGTAGATCAAATCACCTAATACATCTAGAGTTCATATCCTCTCGAAATTTAAACCTGATATTGACCCAAAATTGACACCATCCGTAGGGGAAGAAAATAAAATCGTCTCGATGCTCCTTTTGAATCTCATATTTTCGAATTAACAACTGAGTTCGAGGGATATATTGTGATATATCTTTCTTCACTCACTATTTAAGAGTTTAAGGTTTCTATTATACTAGTATTTAATTTATTTAGATTAAGCACGGCTAAAATATAACCTAATTAATACTAGTGGATTATTAGTGATCTAACCAATTTTAACATTTAAAATTGTATTCACTAATTCTGATTAGTCTCAACTAACAATTTACTTAATTAAACTAATTTAATAAGTTTTCTTTAGTGACCTAATTTATTTCAACACTTAAAATATTAGTCACTAACAGGTGTAAAATTTAGAATTCAATGAATGGATCAATTTTAATTAACTATTTAATTGATTTAAACACATTATAAATTCCAATGGTACGTGGAATTGTATCCCGAGTTCAGACCATATTACCGTCCATTCGGATTCGGCTTTGGAATTTATGTTCGGGTTTCCATCCGATATACCAAAGGAAAACATAATCCACTTATAAGGCCCATAAGTTTTAAACTTTGAATTTCTAATTTTTTAAACCATTAAACCAATTAATCTTATTAATTTATTTTCATGCATATCATATTCCAATTTAACTCTTAAATTACATAAAATCACATTTTATGACTAGAATATCATGCATCTAAACATTTTATCGCATGTGAAGATACAAGAGTAGGCACCCTAGACTATATGACATGTTATTCAAACATTTTAAAAATATACACATAACCAGTTGGGCGTTACGATGACCAGACACGCGTCATGACACATCGTAGTGTAAATATGAGGCAGAATGTAAACTCTGCTCAGTGTTGCGACTCAAACTATTTAGCATCGCGACGTTGAAACTGTTGGGATTTATGTCTTAAAGCTTCATGTATTGTAAAACGAAATTGATTATTGTAATAATAATATATGCATTATTCATTTTATCAAAGTTGTTTGATTTATATCGCATATTACCCAATTGTCTTGTTTACCTTGATTTTTATTGTACCTTCATACTTAGTGTATGTTTGATGCACAAGAGGATTTAAGTCTGAAGTTAGTAATCTAAATAGTCCATAGAGAGCAAACAAATAGGGTACTTTGTTTGTGGTTTATCTATAGTTGCGGTCCATTCTATACTAGTATGATGACCTTGATCCGGGATCGTTCATGTAGTGACATGGAAATGAAGACACCTTGTATGATGAGATCATATAGGACTGGACTTAGATAAATACGAATTTCTTTTAATATCCGTTAACCGAAGAAATTCATTTTATCTAATAGATGGTCATATATGGATTCGACCTTAATTTTGAGTGTACTACGAACTTATGCATGACAGGCTATGTCCTTTGATTTACTATGGTGAGGTTGGTGTTGCATTCCCGGCCAATAACTACGTATTTTGTGGATATTGTTTGTGTGTAGCTGAGAATGTTTTACATAGATATGAAATTCAATCCTTCTTACGAGAAGCAGAAGAATATCTTTTTTAAGAGTTGATTCGGGACTTGAACAATTTGAGCGCTCAACTTTTCTATTACGAATAGAAAGTTTTATATTCATAATTGTAATGAATTATTTGTTCATTATAAAATCAATGGTGCTTAAGAGATAAAATATTTAGAGGGGTTTAACGGAATTATGACTCGGCTCTATTTATAAGATATTCGTGAAGGGCTATATCCATATATAATGACTATATCGATGGACACTGAAGTTGTTCGGCTTTTAATTTATCCATCTACGGTAACAGGAGTTCAACATCGAGTTTTTATTGGAATAGTGCGGAGTTAATAATTCGTAATTATTGGAGCTCGGATCCGTAGGTCCATTTGGTCCCCGTGCTAGCTCGATTAATTGTAGCAAACCTAATATAATTAGATTGTCTAATTATATGCTCACTTTATTTTTATATATTATTAATAAGATTAATAATATTTATTATCACAAATGAAAACTATGTTAAATTAGTTTAACTTAATGTTTTCTATAATTCTTTTATTATGAGATAATCAAGTATTGATTATAAGATAATCAAGTTAGTAATAACTATAAGATAATTACTACAACATAATTGAAGGGAATTTAATTATTATTGAGATGGTGATTTTTATTTACCTTAGGAGACAAAGCCATATGGCTTGCCAAGCTCTCCAATTTATTATGTCTATTAGGTAGCTTGTGTACACCTAATAGTTTTGTCATTAGCTAATCCATTCTTATGCTTTGGTATGGCCTCCACATTTATGTGTTTGCCATTGAAAGAAATCATTAGATGCTTAATGACAAAGTCTTTGTCTTTAACTTATCATTTCTTATGCTTTGGTATGGCATTCATATTTTTGTGTTGGCCATTGTAAGAAAGCATTAGATACTTAATGACAAGGTTAGTTGGCTTGTGTAAGAGAATATAATCTCTACCATTTCTCTCACTTTCTAAGGTTAACATTTTGCATTCATTCACACAAGTGTTGTGAGAAAGAATTTGAGAGAAAATAAAGAGAGTTCAAACATTCACAAGTGTTGTGAGAGTGTTTGAAATTCCAAAAGCCAAACATCATTGTGACATCTTAATTCTCTAAATAGTTTAGAGTTGTAATCTTTGTGAGTGAAGCCCACACTTCGGTTTGTTGGTTTCGAGTCATAGTTCGGAAGATCGAGTGGTTGATCCAAGTGTTGGACAACAAATGATTGATCTTGGCTACTACAAAAAGGGAGAAAGCAAAGAAAATTTTAAAGATCCATACCGGACCCGGTGCCACTATCCGCAACTACCGTCGTGCAAAGGAAACCTGTTTCCTACAATTAGCATCAAGAACGCTACATGAACGTTTTCAGCCCAGACCTGGGAATATATGTATATTTTAAATGGTTTATTAACATATCATATAGCCTATGGTGCCTACTCTTCCATTTTCACATGCCATAACACGTAGATATGCATGATATTCTAGTAATAAAATATGATTTTATGTAATTTAAAAGTTAAATAAGAATATGAGATGCATGCAAACGGATTAATAAGATTAATTGGTTTAAAGGTTTAAAAATTGTGAATTCAAGTTTTAGTAACAAATGAACCTTATGAGTACATTATTTTCCTTGGTATATCGGATGAAATCCCGGACATAAATTCCATATCCAATTCCGAATGGACGATAATAAGGTCTGCACTCGGGATACAATACCACGTACTTTTGGAATAAATAATGTGCTTTTATCGTTTAAATAGTTTAATGACATTTGGTCCGTTCTTTGAATTCTAAATTTTAAAACCTATTAGTGGATTAATAATTTAAGAGTTAAATTGATTAGATCACTATAAAAACTTGATTAAATTAGTTTAATTAAGTTAATTGGTTAGTAGAGACTAATCGGAATTAGTGAATAAAATTTTAAGAGTTAAAATTAGTTAGATCACTAAATTATCAACTAGTATTAATAAGGTTATGACTTTAGCCGAGCATAATCTAAGATTTATAAGATACCAGTGAGATAGAAACCTTATACTTCAAAATAGTCAGTGGGAGAGGGGTATACCACAATATATCCCTCGATCTCCATTGTTATCCAGAAACGTGAGATTCAATAGGCGCCTCGAGATGGCTTTGCTTTTGTCCCCTTACGGATGGTGTCCTTTTTGGGTCAATATTAGGTTTGGATTCCAAGAGGATATGGACTCTAGATGTATCTGGTGATTTGACATGCCCTACGGCTGTACTTCACTAGTTAAGTCCAAGGGTTCCGAAATAATAGGTCACACTCACAGAGGATTGATTAAGTTGTTAATCAAAGCTTCCTTGATCAAAATGACGGTAGTTGATTGATATAGGAATAAGAGTTATTTCAGATATATTAATCAATTGAGAATGTCTCAGTCTATCATGCGAATACTTGACCTATCCTATGGTGGCACTTATTTGTGGGATGATAGATAACCTTGGCATAGTAATTCTTTTAGGTTTCTAATTCATTATACATTGATCATGCATCATGTTTAATTTTATACCTAAATTTTTGACAATTTTAATATGCGACGAATGAATGTTGAATGCGCGTTTATTATTTTTTCAGCCATGGTATCTACAATTATCTCAATTCTCAAACAACAAGAAATATTAACCGGGGATAATTATGTTAAATGGAAAAGTAACATGAATGCTATCTTGGTCTGCGAATACCTTAAATTTGTCCTGATGGAGGAATGTCCTCCTGAGCCAGCACCTAATGGTGGCAGAGCTGCACGTAATACCTATAATAATTGGATTAAATCTGATGAGAAAGCCCATTGCTATTTGATAGCATCCATGTCTGAGCTTCTTGCTGCACAGTATGAGCCGCTGGTGACAAAATCAATGATTATACATTCATTACAGAATATGTTTGGGCAACCTTCAGACCGGCAACAACATTAGGCAATAGTCTATGTATTGACCACTAGAATGAAGGAAGGCACATCAGTCCAAGACCATGTGTTAAGGATGATGTCTCATCTTAATATGGTTGAAACCCATGGTGCACGTATCAATATGAAAAGCCAGGTGAAAATGATCATGGAAACCCTTCTGAAGAGTTTCTTGCAGTTTAGAAGCAATTGTTCAATGAATAAGTTGACTTTTACATTGACTGAACTGCTAAATGAGCTCACCAATTACAAGTCCGTTATGAATGGTCCTCGTAGGTCCAATGCCGAGGCAAATGTTGCCGAATCTTCTAAATCTGCAAAAAAGAAGAAGAAAGACAATTGGAAGGCAAAGGCAAAACCAATGAAAAAGAAGAACAACAAAGGCTCTAATGAACCAATGCCAAAGGAAAATGTTTTCATTGTGAACAACAATGGCATTGGAAAAGGAATTGTCTGAAATAGCTTGCTGAGCTTAAAGAGAAGAAGAATACATGTAAATATGATTTACTTGTCATTGAGTCTCTTTTGGTGCAGGATGATAAATCCATATGGATTGTTGATTCTGATGCCACTAACAATGTTTGTTGTTCTTTGCAGCTACTTGACTCATGGAGAGACCTTGCTGAAGGTAGCTTTACTATGAGAGTTGGGACAGGGGATGTTGTTTCAGCAAAAGCAGTGAGAGTTTCAAATTTGAATTTTAATAAGAGTTATTTATGTTTGAATGGTGTGCTATGTATTCCTGATTTTCGCAGGAATTTGTTTTTTGTAACAAAACTTATGGAATGTGGTTTTTCTATTTCATTTAATAATAATCAGTTATTATTAGTAGAAATAGATTAAATATATGCACGGGAAACTCCGAAAATAATCTATATGTATTAAGGCCGTTAAAGCATGAATCACTGCTTAATACTGAAATGTTTAAGATTGAAAGATCTAAAACAAAACGGCAAAAGATTTCTCATGATGATACCAATTTATGGCACCTTAGACTTGGTCATATTAACCTTGACTGGATAGATATACTAATTAAGAACGGAGTTTTAAATCAGTTAAGACTCGGTACTTTACTTGTCTGCGAATCCTGTCTAGAAGGAAAAATGACTAAGAGACCTTTTACTGGAAAAAGGATAAGAGCCAAAGAAACACTTGACCTAATACATTCGAACGTTTACGGACCGATGAATGTAAAAGCCTGAGGTGGTTATGAATACTTCGTCACTTTCATTGATGATTATTCTAGATATTGGTATGTTTACCTAATGCAGCACAAGTCAGATACATTTGAAAAGTTCAAAGAGTATCGTGCTGAGGTTGAGAACCAGTTAGGTAAAAGCATCAAAATTCTACGATCAAATCATGGAGGAGAATACCTTGATAGAGATTTCGAGGAATTCTTACTTGAGCATGGAATTTTTTCACAGCTCACAGCACCTGGAACACCACAACAAAATGGTGTTGCAGAAAGGAGAAATCAAACCCTACTACACATGATGAGATCAATGTTTAGTTATAGCACTCTACCTAGTTCATTCTGGGGGTATGCATTGCAAACTGCAATGTATATCCTGAATGTAGTTCCTTCTAAGTCTGTTTCTAAGACTCCCTTAGAGTTGTGGAATGGTCGTAAAGCTAGTTTGCGACATTTCCGCATATGGGGGTGTCCGGCACATGTACTAAAAAACAAGACTACTAAGTTGGAACCACGTTCACATGTGTGCCTATTTGTAGGCTATCCTAAGGAAACTAAGGGTGGATTCTTTTGTAGTCCAGAAGATAATAAAGTATTTGTGTCAACAAATGTTATTTTTCTTGAGGATGACTATATGAGAGAGTTCAAACCTCGAAGTAAAGTGTTACTTGAGGAGTTACTTGCTGGTACAACCAGTACACCATTGTCAAATGTTGACAAAAACATAACACCTTCTACATCTGAAAGTCAGATGCAAGTTTATCAGGATACCATACCACCTAGACGTAGTGGGAGGATTGTGAGACAACCTGAACGCTATCTAGGAAATGGTGAGGTGCAAGTTGTTGCATCTTGTGATGGTATTGATGATCCATTGACCTATCGTAGTGCAATGGAAGATACTGATAAAGAGGAATGACTCAAAGCCATGAACCTAGAGATGGAGTCTATGTACTCTAACTCAGTCTGGGAACTTGTAGACCAACCTGATGGAGTAAAACCCATAGGTTGCAAGTGGATCTACAAGAGAAAAAGAGGAATAGATGGGAAAGTACAGACTTTCAAGGCTAGGCTAGTGGCAAAGGGTTATACCCAGAAAGAGGGAGTTGACTATGAAGAAACTTTCTCGCCAGTAGCCATGCTTAAATCCATCAGGATTTGTCTTTCCATTACCGCATATTATGACTATGAGATTTGGAAAATAGACGCCGAGACTATATTCTTGAATGAAAATCTTGATGAGAGTATCTATATGGTACAACCAGAGGGGTTCATTACCCAAGATCAAGAGAAAAAAGTTTGCAAGTTGCAAAGGTCCATTTATGGACTTAAGCAAGCATTTAGATCTAGGAATATAAGGTTTGATACTACGATCAAGTCTTATAACTTTGAGCAGAACATCGATGAGCCATGTGTCTACAAGTACATCATTAATGGGAATGTGGTTTTCCTTGTGTTATACGTTGATGGTATTTTACTAATTGGGAATGATGTAAAGATATTATCGGACGTGAAAATCTGGCTAGCTAACCAATTCCAAATGAAAGATTTGGGAGATGCAAGTTATGTACTTGGGATCGAGATCATTTAGGATCGCAAGAAATGACTGTTAGCAATGTCTCAAACAACCTATATCGACAAGATTCTTATGCGATTTGGTATGCAGAATTCCAAGAAAGGTAATTTACCTTTCAGGCATGAAATTCATTTGTCTAAGGAACAGTCTCCTAAGATACCTCAAGAAGTTGAGGAGATGAGACATATATCATATGCTTCAGCACTTGGAAGTCTTATGTATGATATTTTATGCACGAGACTGGACATCTGTTTTACAGGTGGGAGTAGTCAGTAGGTTTCAATCCAACTCAGGATTAGATCATTGGGTAGCGGTGAAATATATTCTCAAGCATCTTCGGAGAACGAGAAATTATATGCTTGTATATACAAGTCAGGATATGAAGGATATGATTCTGAGAGGATATATTGACTCTTATTTTTGGACGGATGTCGATTCTAGGAAATCAACATCTGGATCAGTGTTTACCCTAGATGGTGGGTCTATAGTATGAACGAGCATAAAGTAATCTTGTATTGTTGACTCCACCATGGAGGCTAAATATGTAGCAGCTTGTGAAGCAGCTAAGAAATCAGCCTGGCTCCGTAAGTTCTTGGCAAATCTGGAAGTTGTTCCAGATATAGATAAACCACTCACATTTTATTGCGATAATAGTGGTGCAGTGGCGAACTCCAAAGAACTAAGAAGCCACAAGATGGGTAAGCATATCGAGAGGAAATATCACCTCATAAGGGAGATAGTGCAGAGAGAAGATGTCGCTGTCACGCAGATTCCATCCGTAGACAACATGGCTGATCCATTTACAATGACCTTGTCGGCTAAAGTGTTTGAAGGTCACCTAAAGGGTTTAAGATTACATGACATATCTCATTTGCTATAGTCCAAGTGGGAGATTGTTGGGTTTATGTCCTAAAGCTTCATGTATTGTAAAACGGAATTGATTTTTGTAATAATAATAAATGCATTATTCATTTTATCAAAGTGGTTTGATTTATATCTCATATTGTCCAATTATCTTGTTTACCTTGATTGCTATTGTACCTTCAGAATTAGTGTATGTTTGATGCACAAGAGGATTTAAGTCTGAAGTTAGTAATCTAAATAGTCCACAGAAAGCAAACAAAAAGGGTATTTTGTTTGTGGTTTATCTATAGCTACGGTCTATTCTAT
Organism: Zanthoxylum bungeanum; assembly: GCA_019454045.1. Taxonomy (NCBI): domain Eukaryota; kingdom Viridiplantae; phylum Streptophyta; class Magnoliopsida; order Sapindales; family Rutaceae; genus Zanthoxylum; species Zanthoxylum bungeanum. Next base: position 34,613 of record SKCR01044081.1, read on the forward strand.
ACTGGAATGCCGACCTTGATCTGGGACCATTCATGTAGTGACATGGGAATAGAGGCACCTTGTATGATGAGATCATATAGGACTGGACTCAAATAAATACGAATTTCTTTTAATATCCGTTAACCGAAGAAATTCATTTTATCTAATAGATGGTCATATATGGATTCGATCTTAATCCTGAGTGTACTATGAACTCCTGCATGGTCGGCTATGTGCTTTGATTTACTATTGTGAGGTTGGTGTTGCATTCCCGGCCAATAACTACGTATTTTGGGGATATGGTTTGGTGTGTAGCTGGGAACATTTTACATAGATATGAAATTCACTCATTCTTACGAGAAGCAGAAGAATATTTTTAAGAATTGATTCGGGACTTGAACAATTTGAGCGCTCAACTTTTTTATTACGAATAGAAAGTTTTATATTCATAATTGTTATGAATTAATTGTTCATTATAGAATCAATGGTGCTTAAGAGATAAAATATTTAGAGGGGTTTAACAGACTTGTGACCCGACTCTATTTATGAGATATTCGTGAAGGGCTATATCCATATGTAATGACTATATCGATGGACACCGAAATTATTCAGTTTTTAATTTATCCATCTACAGTAACGAGAGTTCAACTTCGATTTTTTAGTGGAATAATGCGGAGTTAATAATTCGTAATATTTGATTAAATAGTTTAATTAATATTTCGGAATTATTGGAGCTCGGAACCGTAGGTCCATTTGGTCCCCGTGCTAGCTCGATTAACTGTAGTAAACCTAATATAATTAGATTGTCTAATTATATGCTCACTTTATTTTTATATATTATTAATAAGATTAATAATATTTATTGTCACAAATGAAAACTATGTTAAATTATTTTAACTTTACGTTTTCTAGAATTCTTTGATTATGAGATAATCAAGTCTTGGTTATGAGATAATCAAGTCTTGATTATGAGATAATCAAGTTAGTAATAATTACGAGATAATTACTACAAGATAATTGAAGGTAATTTAATCATTATTGAGATGGTGATTTTTATTTACCTTAGGAGACAAAGTCATATGGCTTGCCAAGCTCTCCAATTTATTATGTCTATTAGGTAGCTTGTTTACACCTAATAGTTTTGTCATTAGCTAATTCATTCTTATGCTTTGGTATGGCCTCCACATTTATGTGTTTTCCATTGAAAGAAATTATTAGATGCTTAATGACAAAGTCCTTGTCTTTAACTTATCATTTCTTATGCTTTGGTATGACATTCACATTTTTGTGTTGGCCATTGCAAGAAAGCATTAGATACTTAATGACAAGGTTAGTTGGCTTGTGTAAGAGTATATAATCTCTACCATTTCTCTCACTTCCTAAGGTTAACATTTTGCATTCATTCACACAAGTGTTGTGAGAAAGAATTTGAGAGAAAATAGAGAGAGTTCAAACATTCACAAGTGTTGTGAGAGTGTTTGAAATTCCAAAAGCCAAACACCATTATGACATCTTAATTCTCTAAATAGTTTAGAGTTTTAATCTTTTTGAGTGAAGCCCACACTTCGGTTTGTTGGTTTCGAATCATAGTTCGGAAGATCGAGTGGTTGATCCAAGTGTTGGACAACAATGGATTGATCTTGGCTACTACAACAAAGGAAGAAGGTAAATAAAATTTTAAAAATCCATACGGACCCGGTGCCACCATCCGCAACTTTCGCCGCGCAAAAGAAAGTTGTTTCCTACGGAAATATCAAGTATGCGCGTCGCAACATGATGCAGTGTTAAATCCAGGCAGTAAGCAAATATATATCGGCGTCGCGAAGCAAGCTGATGAGCGTCGCGACGCCCCCTATTTTCAGGTCTTGAAGAAAAAACTAAAGCATCAAATTGCATTGACTGTGCTCTTATTTTTCTATACTAATCAAATTAGTACAAATATAATCCAAGGCATCCATTGGTCTTACGAAATCGGCTCGAAGTTGAGTCCTTGGAGGCATCGACTCTCCAAGTTACATAGAAGATTACAATTTGAAATTTTACATAGGAAATAAACTTACAACACTTGAAAGAATATGGCCTTAAGGCCTTACATTTCCAATACCAAAAATAAGAGCTGGAAAAAAAAACGATCAATGTAAAACAATCATCACATGAATAAAAAACATTCATCACATGAACCATAAAATTGTGCCTACTCATCACAACATGCATACTAACAATTTATATCTCATATAAACCATTAAAACATAAACTTTTGATTGAAAAGGAGAAGGTTTAAGAATGCTTTTCAACCTTGCTCTTGATGCCAATTGTAGGAAATGATTTTCTTATGTGCAGTGGAAACGCCTTAGGCTCCGGGATCGACATTGAAAAATTTATGCCCGATTCTTTTATGTAAACCAAATGTTATCAACCCTTGGTGACTTGATTTGCTTCTGTTTTGAATGTGTTTCCATGAGATCCGTTGTTATGGATCTACCACTTGATCTTCTGAACTACGACTCGTTACCAACAAATCGAAGTGTAGACTTCATTCATAAAGATTATTCTCTAAACTCCTTAGAGAAGATAATTGTCATAAATTTTTCTTTTTATTTTCTTTGAACACTTGAGAGAAGATATTAATCACTTGAGAAGTGGCTTTCTTTCTTTTCTTTGAAAACTTAAAGAAAAGAATAATAAAGAATATGAATAAGCTCTCTCTCTCACAACTTCAATTTTCCAGGATTCTCTACTACTTATTAAAAAAAACACATGTCTTTTATATCCATAACCCACTAATTGATTATCAATAATACGACAAACATAATAAATGTGTAAGGCCATACTATAGCATGTGAAGTGGACCAAGATTAGGTAATTGGGTATGACTTAATAGATAAAAATATTGGATAGCATGATAAGCCAAATGAGTTTGTCTATTTGATAATGAAAAAAATCATTATCTAAATGATGATATAATTATCTCATAATTATAATTTTATGATTATCTCATAATCATAAAATTCTAGAAATATTATATTAAACTAATTTAATATAATTTTCATTTGTGACAAATTATTTCACTAATCCCATTAAATAATATATGAGTATATCATTAGACAATCCAATTATATTTAATTTGTATATCGAACTAGCACGGGGACCAAATGGACCTACAGTTCCGAGCTCCAATAATTCTGGATTATTAATTAAACTCTTTAATTAAATATTCTGAATTATTAACTTCGGGTTATTCCACTAAAAACCCGAAGATGAACTCTCGTTGTCGTAGATGGAAAATATAAGTCGAACAACTTCGGTGTCCATTGATATAGTCATTGCATACGGATTGGCCATTCTTGAGTATCTCATAATATGAGTTGGGTCATGAAGTCTGTTATACCTCTCTAATTATTTTCTACCTTAAGTACTTTTGATTCTCTAATGAACAATTTATTCATAACTATTACGAATATTAATCTTTCTATCTACAATAGAAAGACTTGAGCGCTCTAATTGTTCAAGTAACGAATCAACCCTTAAAGAAGATATTCATCTACTTCTTGCAAGAATGAGTGAATTACATATCTATGTAAAATGTTCCCAACTACACACCAAATCATGTCCCCAAAATACATAGCTATTGGTTGAGACTACTATACCAACCTCACATTTGTAAATCAAAGAACATAACATACCATACAGGAGTTCGTAGTACACTCAGGATTAAGATCAATCCATATATGACCATCTAGTAGATTGGAATGAATTTCTTTATTTAACATAAATTATAAAAAAAACTCATTTATATCTGTATCCAGTCCTATATGATCACATCATATAAGGTGTCTACATTCTCATGTCACTACATGGACGATCCTGGATCAAAAGGTCACCATATAATTATAGAATGGACCGCAACTATAGATAAATCACAAACAAAGTACATGTTTTGCTTGCTCTCTATGGACTATTTTAGATTACTAACTTCAGACTTAAATCCTTTTGTGTATGACAGTCATACACTAAGTCTGAATGCACATGAGCAATTGAGGATAAACATGATAATATACAATATGCGATTTAAATCAAATATTTTGATAAATTAATGCATCTTTTATTTCAATAAATAATTATGTTTATAATACATGAAGCTCTAGGCATATATCACAACTGTTAAACCATTGGAACTCCAATTCCAATATACGACATGTGCTAGTCTTCTACATTATAGGAATTCGACTGTATTCCAAAACCAAAGACTAGGAATATTTACTTTAATAATAGTTTATAATAGTAATACTATCCTAATATCTGACCACCCAGTATCCAGTATTACTACATGATTATTCTAAGGTCAATGTCATTCATAACATATTTATATATCAATCTAATATGCATAATGACATTACCATTAATAAGATTGAAATGAAAATGTAGTTATTTTATTAATAAATAATAAAATATAATGTATAATACATCATTCGGATTGGAGCTTCAAGCACCAACTCCAGCAATTGTCTACCACTTTGATTTAATCCAATTAAATCAAGATAAATACACTTATTATTACATATTTGTAATTACCAAAATATCATCAAATGGTAGAGATATTTATGAAATTACAACAAAGCCCTTGTGTGATTTTTGGATTAATCCAATTAATCCAATTGGGTCAAAGTAAATAATTAATGTTATGCAATAACACTTAATTATTTTAATTGATAATTATAATATCAAATATTATTTATCATCAAACATTATCGGCTATCCAAGTGCTCAACGATTACACTTCATATCGTGGGACTCTCTAAGTTCAGACACGTTCGTCATATAAGCCTAGATTATATGTACGCAATTCAGCCACCTCCGAATTCGCGAATAACACGAATGAACTTTCTGAACTATACAAGTCGAGGTCATTATATATATTTAACAATCCCTCTTTCGTAGGCTATCTGAGTTGTGCTTAGGAAACATAAATTACACCGTCAAGTTTGCGAGGCGCACATCTCATGTCGACATGTCCACGATTCTTTAAAGCTAATCATAACACCATTTCTGATATATGCGATCCACCTTAGGTGATCGACTTTGGCCAAAGTCTTAAGAATCGTGACTTACTCACATAGATACCTAAACCCCTTAAGGTACACATACGAACCGACGGATCCTATCTTGATAAGAACTTGATTAATGATTGCATTGGTCCACACCCAATGAACATCTAGTGGTCAAAGCATGAAATGTCTCTGACATATATGGCATCAAATTGTGGAGGATCACACATAAAATCAATGCTATCATATAGTCAAATGATCACATATGCTACTCGACTCGATGAGATTCTATTGACGGTGGTGTGTACTTCCAACTATTAGGAATCACATGTGAGTCATTCAATAATCCATCCAATAAATACCCACATGTCTATACGAGCTTCCATTATTTATGGTACATCGAGTTAAACCATTCGAACTTCAATTCCAATATATGACATGTGCTAGTCTTAGAGGTTATAGGAATTCGACCGTCTTCCAAAACCAATAACTAGGAATATTTACTTTAAGAATACTTTATAATAAGAATACTATCTCAATGTCAGACCACCTAGTGTCCAGTATTACTACAAGACTATTCTAAGGTCGATGTCATTCTCAGCATATTTATATATCAATCTAATATGCATTATGACATTACCATTGATAAGGTTGAAATGAAAATATAGCTATTTTATTAATAAATAATAAAATATAATGTACAATATATTATTCGGATTGACGCTCCAAGCACCAACTCCAACAGTTACCACATTACAGTGTTCAAGTCATGTTTTACAAACTTCAGTCATGTTATCATTTATACAATTTAAGTCATGTTTATAGCTTGCAGTCTTGTCATCATGTTCACATCTTACACACACGTTCATTGTCTTTAGTTCACATCACGGTATTTGGTCATGATATGTTATTTTTCAGTTTTCATGTATATGAATTATAGTCCACGTTGCAGTTTATGGTATGTATATGACTTACATCTCAAGTTTCTCGATTTACTTATACTTCACGAGGTTTGAAGTAAACCCATGCGTAACGTTATGTTATTATATGTTTCATTTCTAGTTTTCACTCATTAAGTCGTTCGTTCAACTTACTCTTTCCACTTTCAATTCAAGTGTTGCAGGTCTTTCACGCATGCAAATGGCGAGCTTTGGAGAAGATGGACATCAACTGCAGTCATTAGGGACACGTTTTCAAGGGTCCACATGTATATGCATTTATCATGTTAGGCCATGTGGCCGAAATTTTTATATGTAAATCATGTTATATCACACATATTTCAAATGGTTCATGCTCACCGTATGTTAGTCATGCATGTATTCAAGAATAATACAAGCAAAAGTCAAGAACAGGTCATGACACGTCACACATATACACGTTATGAGGCTCAGGGATATGATAACGCCGTCTCCTGTCGATCACGTCCTGTGAAATTGATATAACCATCATTTTACCATACCATGCTCTCAAACATAACAAGTTAAATTATTTTATTTTACCTTATCTTATCATACTTTAATAAATCTCATTACACCCATCCAAATAAAAGGGTAAAGTTTAAACCTACCCACCCGGCGAGTGGGATTAGATTAGAGTAACAAATACACAAACTAATTTAACACATTTGTGCTTATTAATTTAATGAATTAAATAGTTTCTATGTGCCTAACAGAGAATGGACATTTTCGTAAAAGTGCATCGATTATATCTCCAGGCAAGTGTAAATGTGTAATCATCACCATCTTCGCGTCTGAAACCGTCAACCAACAAACCCAAAACATTTGCGTAAAGTTAAACGACAAGACTATTCTTCAAGTTAACAACCACTCAATTGTTACCTTAGCATCATCCAAATCTTGTTGCAGGTATATTTTCTATTTCACAATTTGTGAGAGTTGTTGTCTTCAACGTAGTTTTTTTTTTTTTAATTCCTGAAAAATGAAGCTAAATTTTCAAAAAAAATCCTAATTAATCTAATCGGGCATGATTAATTTACCTGGATCATAGAGCTTTTTTTATCTGGGATTTGTTTATTTCCTCGTGTTATGGCGGCATAAGATCGAACTTTTTTATGTGGGATTTTGTTTGGGTTCTCTTCTTTTTGGTGAAACAATGAATTTTAAAAAAGATGATATTTTAATGCTTTTATATTTTATTTCTAAATGACTAAAAATCATTTTTTTTTCACATTTTGTCACATTTCAGATGTTATAGGATACCACAATGCTGATGATTCAATTTCAGAATATAAATGATTGTCTGAGATTCACCTCAATTTTAATTGTTTCATTTTTTTTTTTTTTTGTATGCATTTCTAAAGCATGAATTTTAGTAACTAAATACTATTGTAATCAGATTGTTTTGCCAATTATTTTGCTGTTCGGCTTGTGGGAATTAGATTTAGGTAAAGGCAAGAAGAAATATCTAGTTGGGATGGATGAATTACCAGACCATTTGGTTTGGGAGATTTTGGGAAGGATTAAGAAAACTGTGGACAGGAACACGGCTTCATTGGCATGCAAACGTTTTTACAATGTGGATAATGAACAAAGACATTTTCTTCAGGTGGGCTGTGGATTAGACCCTGCAAATGAAGCATTGACTTCCTTATGCAATAGATTTCGCAACTTAACAAGAGTAGAGATAAGTTATGCTGGTTGGATGTCTAGATTGGGTAAACAGTTGGATGATCAAGGGCTTTTGATTCTTTCTAACAGCTGTCCTTATCTGACTGATCTCACTTTAAACTACTGTACTTTCATCACTGATGTGGGTCTTTGTTACTTGGCTTCTTGCTTCAATCTGTCCGCATTGAAGTTGAATTTCATCACAAGAATCACCGGTTGTGGGATATTATCTCTTGTTGTTGGTTGCAAGAATCTTACCGTTCTTCACCTCATCCGATGTCTTAATATTAATAATGTTGAATGGCTAGAATATATTGGCAAGCTTGAAACGCTTGAGGATCTCTTGATAAAGAATTGTAGAGCTATTGGGGAGGGTGATTTGATAAAGCTAGGACGTAGTTGGCGGAAGCTTAAACGGTTGCAATTTGAAGTGGATGTTAATTACAGGTATATGAAGGTTTATGATCGGTTGGCTGTAGATAGGTGGCAAAAGCAGTTTGTCCCGTGTGAAAGCATGGTGGAACTTAGCTTGGTTATTGTATAATTAGCCCAGGAAGAGGACTTGCTTGTGTGTTGGGGAAATGCAAGAACTTGGAGAAGGTTCATTTGGACATGTGTGTTGGAGTAAGGGACTCTGACATCATAAACTTGGCCCAAAATGTAGTAAACTTCGATCCATTTCCCTCCGAGTGCCTTCAGATTTATCCCTGCCGATTTTGATGAACAACCCATTGAGATTGACTGATGAGAGTCTAAAAGCCTTGGCAGACAACTGTAGGATGCTTCAATCTGTCAGGATATCATTTTCGGATGGAGAGTTTCCTTCAATTTCTTCATTTACTTTGGATGGAATCCTTACTTTGATTCAAAAATGCCCCGTCCGGGAACTTTCTCTTGACCATGTATATTCCTTCAATGATGTTGGGATGGAAGCTCTTTGCTCGGCTCATTATCTTGAAATCCTCGAGCTTGTCAGATGCCAAGAGATTAGTGATGAGGGGCTGCAGCTTGCATGTCAGTTCCCCCGGCTGAGCATATTGCGGCTAAGAAAGTGTTTGGGGGTTACAAATGCTGGATTAAAGCCACTTGTGGGTTCATACAAATTAGACGCTTTGGCTGTGGAGGATTGTCCTCGAGTTTCGAAAAGGGGTGTTCAAGGAGCTGCCAGATCTGTTTCTTTCCGGCAAGATGTGTCGTGGATGTATTGAAAGTGGTTTTTGTTGTCCAGTACTGTTTATTTTTTTATGCAGTGTTTATTTTGTTAGATCCTAAGCAATTTGGCATCTGTTGCCTGTGTTATTATGGCATTTGAAATTGACACATTGTGCTTGTGATATATTTACCATTGTAATTAACTCAAATTGTGTTGAAATAAACTCTTTTATTTATTTATTATTTATTACTTTAGTTACAACTTGCATGCTCGGGGAACAAACAAAGTGCTGCTGTATTCAAGTTTCAAAAACTATATTTAGCTGTTCACTTTTTATGTACAGACACGATTCTAAAGAAATCCACATTCATGAAACACGAATCTCTTAAAGTACAAAAAAAAAAAAAAAAAAAAAAAACAAAAAAAAAAAAAAGGAAAAAGAATGAGCTAATCACACCAATTTGAAAACTGCTGACTTGTTTACTTGTAGACGAGTCTATTGATATCGGCAAATACTAAACCATCCTTGATTTCATTTGATATTTGATAATTGCTCTCCTGTCTTCTCTGCCTCAAGATATGCCATTAAATCTCTGAGCTGCAAGTAGATAAAAGAGGAAGCCATTGAATGATCATTGCCACACCTAATATAAATGCTCGTACTATGGGACTAGTATCAAAGTTCAGAATTCGGTGCGCTGTGCGAGATGATCCCCCGATTGAGGCGAGACGGACAGCCTCGAGGAGGAGGCTCAGTTCAAAACACTGAAGAAATTTATATAACCTTAATTTCAACTTCAAGAAAGAGCCATGCTAGGTATTATATTGTATTGGGTTGAAATCTTGTATAGTTTATTCAAATTTCTTCGACATGTGAATGTAGAGTGTTTGTAAATGTATCTATAAAGAAAATTACAAGCTTATCAAATAATAATAATAATTTATACTTAGAGCAATCATAAAGGACATGACCTGCTTTACATAATTTTATTTTCAACCTTACAATATATCCAACAAAGATCAAGCAAGTTCCATCCGAATTTTTTCTACACTGTAAGCAATAAAGATTCAACAAGCATAAATTTCCAACCAGAACGAAATAATAAATTAACACTATCCAACTTCACAAATTATAAACATTAAACACACAAGTTTTATGATAAAATTAAAACTAAAAGCAGCCACAACACATCCATAATAAAAGAAAATGATAATTAATCTCTAAATATGTTATCATTAGTGTCTAATGGCTTGAAATGTGGGTTTAAGGTGTCATCTCCTCCATTATCATTAGAAGTGTCATCTTCTAAAGGGTCATCATCGTATCTAATTCCTCTATCATCCTCCTCATCACTTGCATCGTCCTCATCGACCAGTTGTGGAGCCTTTCCTTTGCCTAACAAATAACATAAAGTCATGTTTTTCTATATGAAATTTATAGTAGGTGAATTCATTTAAATTAAGAATATATTACCTTGATATACTACCTAGATTGGAAAATGATCATAGGCACACCAAATATAACTTTGCATAATCCCAAACACCCTGTGTTTCCAACTCAAAAGAATGCCTACTCAAATTGTCAGGCAATAAATTGAAATTATTACCTCCCACCACCTACAAAACCACATGTAAGCACATCCAGAGGTTCTCAGAATTTTGGCATACAAAACATATTGATTTTTCCGGCTGTTGCAAAAGAAGAGGAGCAGTATACCATTGTCAAATGCTTTTCTAAGACATATTGGGGGCAAAGCCTGTACAATAAAAAAAGGTCGCAAAATACCACGTAAAAACTGCAACCAAATCACATGGCACTTCCAGTTAAAATATTAAAATGTAATTACAGCAAGGATAATAACATATTTTATTTCATTACCATATTCTTCTTTTTCTTTTTCAACAAGATATTCCATTACCATAATGAATATAAAAATAGGCTAAATACTCTTCTAACACAAGTTGGCAAAGAGAAAAATAACATCTAACATTAACATTCAAATTTTCATTAAAGTTTTGTTGACGGTGGATTTTGGTCTCAGGGTAACAGGAATATTACCTCCGAGGGAATCCTCCTCCAACTGTGAATTTGTTTGGTTATGGGGAACCAAAGACAAACTTAGCGGAAAGCAAGAAAATACGCCAATCAGACAAGGTGATTTAACGTGGTTCGGTGGATTTTGGGATCCGACCTACGTCCACGGACAAGAACAGGGTGGTACTTTTTATTACTCAAATACACTCCTCGGGTCTCTTCTTTGCTTTTACAAATCGAGGCTTGATGATTCTAATCCCTCACTCTTGTGATCATTTTCAGATGTCTTTTACACATGCTCTACCCTCCTATTTATAACAATACAGAAATCAGACTCCTATTTGCATAAGAAATCCTATTTGGACTCAATCTTCTCTTCTTGTAGGGTTTCTTGATCCGGTACTGCTGCTCTTCTTCCGTTTTCCCTTTTGGATTCTGACTCCTTCTCCTTGCGAGAATAGGATATCTCTCTTATCTTATCCATAGGATGGGGTGCTGTTGTCTTGGACACGGCCCGTTGTCCGTCGGTCTTAATGAGGTCGGCCGTGATAATCTTTTATGCTGAGAATGTTCCTGCCGACCTCTATAGTGCTCGGTCATCTGAACCAAAGTGGTCGGTCTTCACATGTTGTGGTCGGGTCGGCTACATGATCTCAACCAGACAGAGAATTTACCCTTTTGTCCTTGTCGTGCTGTCTTAAATGTTGTAGCGCCTGAAAACACCATCAACATCTGTCCCCTAGTTCTCGGTTCCAACGAGTATGTGAGTTGGTACGGGGAACTATATGAAGAGGGTGTGCTGATTGTCTTCGCTGGTAGTCGTCCCAAAATGTAAAAAAGAATTTTCTTGCCGTTTCAATCATCTTTCCTCGAGACGCACAACCGTCCTGTCCTCTTAAATGCCTATCAAATCAACTTTTAGGGTTTCTTCTACTGTTCGACACTTGTCAAACATCCGTCGGGTTCCCGCCAAAAGAGGGGACGAATCGACCGTGCGGAGGCGTCTTCACAGTGGGCTGATCTCAGCCGTCTGTTTGAACTAGGGACACCCCTTTTGCAGTCGACACTTGGCGTTCATCCGGCTCTTCCTTTATATCCAATGGTCACGAGCGTCTTTGCCATGACTATAAGAGGACGAGGTCTTCACTGTTCATTCTTTTTCGGTGATTTCTTCTTCCTCTTCTGGAAATTTCTCTGCGATTCGTTCAACTCCGTGTTCTTGAAGCTTAACCGTGGTCTTCTCTTTTCTCTTCGCTGAGCACCTAAGGAACGGGCATCACCGCACTGTATAACCTCCTGCTTTTGAGAAGAACAAGTAAGTGAGCGACCTCTCCTCCTCTTTTTTTTTATGCTGTGATTCTGTTTGTTTATTTTGCTTAGGGAGAGACTTGTGGTTTTTGCTGGGTCTTGCTTTAGGGCACTTTTTAGAGACCACCTGCTTTAGTCTAACATGGAAACCGTGGGTAGTCTCTTTTAGCCGTAGACTGACTTTCCCTTCCTTCTCTGTTTTTCTGTGGGTGTCAGGGATGTCTGACGGCAATTCCTCCCCTGAAAAGCCTGTTAATGTCTCGGCTTCCCCTGCTGAGGAGCTCTCCTCGGGCTCGGGGGCACCTAGCGTAGAAGACCTTGACACTACCCCAACTCCTTCTGAGATTGAACAAGACTCCTACCATCAGAGGGTTCCTCGGAAGGACCCAGAGCCTGGTGAACTTGGACCGTCGGCTCTGGATATGAACCGTCCTTCTAAAATAACCGAGGACGATCTTGCCCTTCTTCGGCTGCGGTATAACATACCTATAGATATTGCCCTTGAAGTTCCTGGTCTTATGGATCGTGCTAGCCAACCTGACGAGGGCTCGGTGGCGCTTCTTCCTGTTTTCTTTGAGTGTGGGCTGCGGCTGCCGATTCAACCTTACTTCGCTTGGATGTTGGCCGAGATGGAGATCGCTCCCTGTCAGCTGAGTTTAAACAGTTGGAGAATTCTGGCCGGGTTGTATGTGGCTTGGCATCGAGCAGGACTCGGCGAGCCTTCTCTCGAAGAGATGAAGAGGTTATACCGGTTGAAAGCCAATCCTAGGTCGTACCACGGATGGTATTACCTTTCAGCTTATGACAGCTCGTCAAATGTTGTTAAGAAACTCCCTGATTCAAATAAGAACTTCAAAGATCTCTGGTTCTGGGCCACTGGAGATGGGGACGGACCCTGAGGTCGGATGAAGGGGAGACTTTGGTACCGGATATCTTCAGGGCGGGAGGTTAGGAGATTGGCCTTTTATTTTTCCTTAGTTTCTCTCTTCTCTCTCTTTTTTATTGGGTTCTTACCCCTCTCCCTCTATTCCTTTTTAGCCTGTTGGAGGGATGCTCCAAAGGTTTCCCATCGGGTGCGGACCGGGTAGGCTGGGCTCGTCGGTAATGCTGCCCACTGGAGGGAATTGGTTAATGACGCGGCCTTTGTTGAATCAGGCCTTACTCGGACCGTTCCTTCAGAAGTCTCAGGTCGGATAGGTAGGTGTCTGATGGCTGTTTTGATGATCTTCCCTGTTTGTTTCATCATGTTTGATATCTTTGTTATATGCTCGGTCCCTGATTTCCTTCCCTTTTTTTAGGCATGTCGAAGAGGCCTAAGTTTCTTGAGAAGTTGGCCGGTACCATGAAGAAAGCCGGCCGTGCTGACGCTGGGACTTCCCGATCGCAGCCTGACCCTGCTGGTGCTGGGAGGGCGTCTCAAGGAGATGCTCAGCCAGTTGCTCGGGGTCTCTCTTCTCCTGGTGTACAAACATCGGGATCTGCTCGCTCGTCTCACCGGTCCGCCGAAGCCTTTGAGGAAAAGGAGGCGTCAATTGGGTCTGAGGAGACCGAGCTGGTCCAAGAGGAAGAAGAGGAGGGAGCTGCTCCGGTTAAGAGGAAGGACGTCCGTAGGGGGAGGAAGTCCTCTGAAGGCTCCTCCAAAAAACGGAAGGGCCCTGTGGTCCTCGGGGTGGATGACTTGGGAGAAAACATCCGGGAGGCTACCTCACACTTAGTGCCGGCTTTCAATGAGTTGCCGAGGTGATTCCCCCGGGGGAGGTTTCAAGGTATGAGGATGTATCTCCCGAAGGTGTTGTGACTGAGATGAGTTCTCAGATGGCGAAGGTATTTTCACTTCCCTTCTCGTTTTTGGGTCTTGGTTCTTTTATTTTATGTATTGACTCCTTTCTCCTTTTTGTGTGCAGGCCAATTATCTCATGGCCAAGAATAAGGGTCTTCTTCTGACTTTGTTGTCCGAGGGTGGTCAGGCCCAGAGGCTTCAAAATCGTCTCTCCGAAGTGGAGGCAAAGCTGGCTGACCGGGAGGGGGTGATAGAGAACCTTGAGTCGACTGCCATTGAGAACTTCAAGATGAATAAGGCTCTTAAGGCCGCTGCCCTCTTGGAACGAAAACTCGCTGACACTGCCCGGGAGGATTTCAAGACCGCCCAATCTGAGATTGGCGTTTTGAAGGCTAAGGTGGCCAGTGCTGAGACCAAATTGAAGGCCAGTGAAGAGCAAATGGCGCGGGCTCGGGATGATCTTGAGAGGAGAGAAGCCGAGCTTGAGGAGAGAGAGGCCGACCTTGAGGCCGAGAAGGAGGCTATCCGCCTAGAGGGAGTTGGTGACTGCGCCGAACTGATACCGATGGTGTTGCCGAGTCTGAACATGGATCCTATTTATGCAGCCATCAACTCTGCAAAGGGGAGATCTCCGAGGAGGAGTTCCAGAAGTGGCTCCCTCCCCCTACTGAGGAGGTGATGAATCCCGACCCCATCTCGGTCGTCCCGGCCTCTGGAGTTCTTCTCAAGAAGGACGACCTGATATTCCGGCCTCCAGCGAGGACTGCCTTGAGATCCCTCCTCCCGTCCTTGAAGCAGAGGTCTACCGTGCAGCCGGGATGAAGCAGCTGTTCCTCCTCCCGAGATTGAGCTAATTCTCCCGCCACCTGAACCATCTGAGGAAGAAAATCCTGCTCATGCGCGGGCTGAATGAAAAGGGTAACCCTACCGGGGCCCTATGTACACTTTAATTTTGTGTAATAACATTATAATTTTATATACACATGTATATTTATGTCTATTTATTTCTCCTTTTTGTTGTCCGAACAATGTGAGACTCTTCAGAGGTCATCATGAACCGGAGGGGTATAACCTGACCCCGAGCTGGGTAACGGTCTTCGATTCTGGGGGAATGTTTTTTCCAAATCGAAGGAGTTTGACTCGGTGGGACGTAACCCGACCCCGAGCTGAGTGAAAGACTTGGGTTCTGGGGGCATGTTTCCTCCCCAAACCGAAAGAGTTTGACTCGGTGGGACGTAACCCGACCCCGAGCTGAGTAAAAGACTTGGGTTCTGGGGGCATGTTTCCTCCCCAAACCGAAAGAGTTTGACTCGGTGGGACGTAACCCGACCCCGAGCTGTAAGAATCGCTTGGTCCTGGGGAATGTTACGTCCCCAGTCCAAAGAGCAGACTCGGTGGGACATTGCCCGACCCCGAGCTGTAAGAGTCACTTGGTCCTGGGGGAATGTTACGTCCCCAGTCCAAAGGGCAGACTCGGTGGGACATAGCCCGACCCCGAGCTGTAAGAATCACTTGGTCCTGGGGGAATGTTACGTCCCCAGTCCAAAGAGTAGACTCGGTGGGACATTGCCCGACCCCGAGCTGTAGGAATCACTTGGTCCTGGGGGAATGTTACGTCCCCAGTCCAAAGGGCAGACTCGGTGGGACATTACCCGACCCCGAGCTGTAAGAATCACTTGGTCCTGGGGGAATGTTACGTCCCCAGTCCAAAGAGCAGACTCGGTGGGACATCGCCCGACCCCGAGTTGTAAGAATCACTTGGTCCTGGGGGAATGTTACGTCCCCAGTCCAAAGAGCAGACTCAGTGGGACATCGCCCGACCCCGAGCTGTAAGAATCACTTGGTCCTGGGGGAATGTTACGTCCCCAGTCCAAAGAGCAGACTCGGTGGGACATCGCCCGACCCCGAGTTGTAAGAATCACTTGGTCCTGGGGGAATGTTACGTCCCCAGTCCAAAGGGCAGACTCGGTGGGACATCGCCCGACCCCGAGCTGTAAGAATCACTTGGTCCTGGGGGAATGTTACGTCCCCAGTCCAAAGACAGACTCGGTGGGACATCGCCCGACCCCGAGCTGTAGGAATCACTTGGTCCTGGGGGAATGTTACGTCCCCAGTCCAAAGGGCAGACTCGGTGGGACATTACCCGACCCCGAGCTGTAAGAATCACTTGGTCCTGGGGGAATGTTACGTCCCCAGTCCAAAGAGCAGACTCGGTGGGACATCGCCCGACCCCGAGTTGTAAGAATCACTTGGTCTTGGGGGAATGTTACGTCCCCAGTCCAAAGAGCAGACTCGGTGGGACATCGCCCGACCCCGATCTGTAAGAATCACTTGGTCCTGGGGGAATGTTACGTCCCCAGTCCAAAGGGCAGACTCGGTGGGACATCGCCCGACCCCGAGCTGAAGTTTTTTGAATAGTCCCGGTGGTTTTTTGCTTTCAAAGGATTTTGCCAGACAAGGAATTTTTATTCATGCTTGGGGGCGTGCTGCCCTCTTTACAACAGTTGTTCCTATTCGGTGTTTTTGCCCGGTTTCTGCAAAAAAGAAAATAGAAGAAAGGAAAGTTGATTTTTACGGGAAGTACTTTCTTAACATTTCGGCGTTCCATGGTTTCTTCAGCCTCGTGCCGTCCAGATGTTCTAGGATGTAGGCCCCTGGTCTTACTGCCTCGGTGATTTTGTAGGGTCATTCCCATTGGCACCTAACGACCCTTCTTCTGGTCGTCGGGTGTTCAGAGTCACTTTTCTTAGCACTAGATCGCCTGTTAGAAAGGAGCGGGTCCGAACTCTCCTATTGTAGAAGCGGGCCATTCTCTGTTGGTAGATTGGTGCTCTTACTGCTGACTGTTCTCTTCTTTCTTCGATCAGGTCGAGGTGGTTTTTGATAAGTTCTTCGTTCCGCTCGTTCTTGAAGTGGTGGACCCTGTGGGTTGATATTCCGATCTCTGCTGGGATGACGGCCTCACATCCGTATGATAGGGAGAAGGGTGTCTCTCCTGTTGAATCCTTGAAGGTCATCCGGTGTGCCCACAATACTTCCGGTAGCTCCTCGACCCATAGGCTTTTGCTTGATCCCAGCCGAGCTTTCAGGTTTGACTTGATGGTTTTATTGGTGGCTTCAACCTGCCCGTTTGACTTGGGATAGGCTGGTGAGGCGAATTTCAAAGTTATCTGGAGGTCTTCACAAAGTTTCCTGAATCCCCTGCTGTCGAATTGCTTTCCGTTGTCGGTGATGATTGCTTGGGGGATTCCGAACCGACAAATTATATTTCTTTTCAGGAACTCTGTGGCCTTCTTTTCCGAGATGGTGGACAATGGCTCTGCCTCTACCCATTTGGTAAAGTAGTCTATGGCCACGATTGCATATTTTGCCTGACCTCGTCCTTTCGGCATCGGCCCTATGATGTCTAGCCCCCACTGTACGAAGGGCCAGGGGCTGGATATGGTGGTCAGCTGCTCTGCCGGTTGATGGTAGAGGTTGGCATTTTTCTGGCAACCTTCGCATTTCCGCGCTATCCTCACGCCATCCTGGTGCATGGTTGGCCAGTAAAACCCTTGCCTCAAGGCTTTAAAGGCGATTGATCTTCCCCCGGCGTGGCTTCCGCAGATGCCTGAGTGAATCTCCCTGAGCACGTAGTCTGCTTCTTCTGGTGCTAAGCATCTTAGGAGGGGTACGGTGTATCCTCTCCGGTAGAGTACTCCTTCAATCAGGGAAAACTTGGTACTCTTGAACTTCAGTTTCCTGGCCTCCTTTTTATCTTTAGGGGTTTCTCCTGTTTCCAGATATCTCCTGATCGGCTGCATCCATGAATCTTTGCCTTCTTCTTCTAGTACATCCACCTCTGTCTCCCCTATGCTTCTTTCTCGGAGGTATATAAGAGGGATTACCCTGGGGTTTTCTGTCCTCATTGAAGAGGCGAGTCGGGCTAGGGAATCTGCTTTGCAGTTGTCTTCTCGTCCGACCTGTTCAAAGAGTACGTTTCCCACTTTCTCCACCCATTTCTTCACTTCGGCTAGGTAAGCTACCATGGCTGGTTCTCTGGCTTGAAAGTCCCCTTTCAGCTGTTGTATTGCTAGCTGAGAATCACTCCTGATCACTACGTTGTGGACCCCTACTACCGTACATAGCCTTAGTCCGGCCAGTATTGCCTCGTACTCTGCTGCTTCATTGTTTGTGGTTTTGAAGGCGAATTTGAGGGCGAGCAGTATTTCTTCTCCCTTTTCACTTTTTAATGCTACCCCCGCTCCGTAGCCGTGCGAACTTGCGGATCCGTCTACAGACATTTCCCACCTGTCTTCTTCCACGGCCAAGACCTGTGGTTCTGTGAGTTCTGCTATGAAGTCCGCTAAGGCCTGCCCTTTTATTGCTGTTCTTGGGAGGTAGGAGATGTCGTGCTCGCTTATTTCTACTGACCACTTCATCAGTCTCCCTGAGGCCTCTGGTTTCTGCAAGATTTGTGCTTGCTGTTTCTTGCCATAAAGTGGATTCGATACCTTGTATCGCTTCCTCATACGTAGCCGGTTCAGTATCCTCAATAAGATTAATATCTACATGAGGTGAGATCAGGAATCCATACCTCTCAGGTATTACCCTGACTCTCTCCGACCTACGTAGTCCTTGTGTAATTGAAGATTGTGGTTCAGTCTCATCCTGGATGGACTGTTCATGTTCCGTTCTCGATTCATTGCCAGGAACAGTATCACTACGACTTTCATCGAGTTCTACTTTCCTCCCACTAAACACTGTATCTAGGAATTCCTTCTCAAGGAAAACCGCATGTAGAGCAACAAATACTTTGTTCTCTTGTGGGTAATAGAAGTAATATCCTTTGGTTTCCCTAGGATATCCAACAAATAGGCATTTATCTGATTTGGGTTCAAGTTTGGTACCTTCCAAACGTTTGACGTATGCCCAGCAACCCCAAATCTTTAGGAATGAGAAACCTGGTTTCTTTCCTGTCCATATCTCATACGGAGTCTGTTCAACAGACTTTGACGGAACCCTATTCAAAATAAGAATTGCACTTTCTAATGCATGTCCCCAGAAGGATATAGGTAGCTCAGTGCGACTCATCATCGACCTTACCATGTCAAGCAAGGTACGGTTTCTCCGTTCAGACACACCATTTAATTGTGGCGTTCCAGGAGGAGTCCATTGTGAAAGAATACCATATTCTTTCAGGTAATCTTGAAACTCATTACTTAAGTATTCGCCACCACGGTCCGACCGTAATGTTTTAATACTCTTGCCTGTTTGTTTTTCAACTTCGTGTCGAAACTCTTTGAATTTCTCAAAAGTTTCCGACTTGTGCATCATTAGATACACATAACCATAACGCGATGCATCATCCGTAAAGGTTACGAAGTATCGGTATCCACCTCTAGCCTGGCTAGACATGGGCCCACAAACGTCACTATGAACGAGGGCTAACAGTTCAGTGGCTCGTTCACCTTTACCACTAAAAGGTGATTTAGGCATTTTGCCTAATAAACAAGATTCGCAGACGTCATATGAATTTGGATCAAATCCGTCCAAGTACCCACTCTTCGAAAGTGTGGATATGCGAGTCTTGTTGATGTGTCCCAGACGACAATGCCACATATAAGTTTCTTCCTTTGGATTACTCATTTTGAGCCTTTTGTTTGTTATTTTACGTTTTGGAGATTTGTTTATATTCAAAATATAAAGACCATTATTTGCATCGGCACTGCAAATTTCTGCATCATTTTTATATAAATAACACCTGGTGTTTTTAAATACAAAAGTGTACCCATACTGGGTTAACAAAGATACAGAAATAATATTCTTAGTTAAACTAGGAACAAAATAACAGTCATTTAGTTCAAGTACATGCCCTGAGGGCAGTTCCAAAACAAAAGTGCCTACGGCCAAAACAGCAACAGAAGTTCCATTTCCAACTCGTAGATCTACCTCCCCCGAAGCCAGTCTCCTGCTATCATGCAGATCCTGCACATCAGTACAAATATGAGAACCACAGCCAGAATCAAAAATCCAATTTTTATTAAGACTAGAAGTAGTCATATTTATCTCAATAACAAACATACCTGAGGCTGGTGCCTTGCCCGCCTGTATGTCCTCCTTATGTCCCTTGTTCATGCGGCAGTCACGCTTCCAGTGACCTCCCTTGCCGCATTTCAGGAAAACATCTTGAGACTTGTCCCTTGGCTTCCCAGAAGCCTTTGTTGACTTGGCCTTGCCTTTGTTTCTATGCTTTTTCTTCTTAACACCCCCAGTTGCCTTGAGCCCAGCTTTCGGCGTTTGAGATGTTGATGCAAAGTGCGCCTCGCGCTTGTTGCCTTTCAGAAGCTCTTTTTCTGACTCCTTGAGAATCGACAATAACTCTCCAAGAGTATCATCCGAATTCATCAATTTGTAGTTGATGACAATCTGTTTCCAAGTATCGGGTAGTGACTGTAAAATTACATCTATAGCCAGCTCAGCCTCTAAGACTATACCCATATTAACCAATTCATCAAGATCGGCTATCATTTGAGTCCCATGGACCTCAACAGAACTACCATCAGTCATACGGGAGCGAAAGATTTTCTTCACTAACTCGTACCTTGCCATCCGCTTATTAGTGCGGTGAAGATCTTGCAATCTTGCCATCATATTATAAGGATCCAAGTCCCTATTTTGGCGGCGAAAGTGTTGAGTCATTGAAGCAAGCATGATCGACTGAGCCGTGTCACTATCATCACTATGAGTTTTCCATAACTCCAGCTCAAGTGGCTCAGTGGGCTTAGGCCCGAGAGGTCTTTGTATCGTATACAGTATCCTCTCCGCCCCAAGGACTATCCTTAGGTTCATTTCCCAATCAGCGAAGTTTGTCCCTTTGAAGACATTGTCACCCATGATGATGTCTCGGACATTTACCTTGCTTGCCATCTTAACTACGATAGTCCAACTATCTAGTTAACGATATATGGGTACAGTCAAACTGTTACAAGAAAAATAACATTTTATTAGTCCAACTAATTGTTAAAATATTGACGAAATAAATTTTGTAAGCGTGTAAAGCTAAGTATCTGAATGAAATTGCAAATTCAATATTAGCCTCCCACTATTTTCTACAAGTCTCTAACCCTCTGTTGAGTACTCGGGAAATCCAATTTCCTAGTGGGCTAGGATCCCGTTAAATAACACACAACCTTGACTTTGGCCAACAAGTTGTATGATATTTAACTAGGTAGATCTCGAAGATCAATTGGATCCCATCCAATTCCTAGATCCGGTAGGTGGACATCCAAGTCCGAAACATATATATCTAATACATATGTCAATGTATCCAATACATTTTCCTAACCATTTCCTCTGAATCAACTAAGCCTTGGCTTTGGCACAACAAACCTAATGATTCCAGTTAAGCGGGACCCATTGACGAGGAAAGTTTCGTAATCAATGTCGATGGACAAGAAGTGATCTTGACTTTGGCCAACAAATCACAACTTGGACAGGACACCGATGTGGAACAAAACTCTCATGATTCAAACACATCCTCAATTGACAAAGGTCTTGACTTTGGCCAACAAACCAATGCCAATTTCGGATCTTGAGAAAGAATCATTCAACAGAAGGAAAATCGCTTAATATTGTTTGAGGGATTTTTCGCGTAATTGGCAACCAATTAATTTATCTTTGTTAGGTCTCATCATCATACACCCTTAAGCATGCTTCTAAAACATCATAAAGCGCGTAAAGTAAAGTAATAGTGATATGCGGATGGATATATAAACAACTTGTTCCTAGAACAAATCACTCCCTTTCCTCTCCCCGCTAGCACTATTCTACTTCTACCCAATTACATAATACAATAAGAGAAACCTCATTTACATTGAGGGGAATTAGGTGAGAAGAGAATACAAAGAGATAAAGAGATAAGGCTGGACTCGCAGGTCCAATTTATAAATTCCAAATTTACAATAATTCTAAAATTACCCTTCCCTTCTAATATCCATCCGATATTCACTATTCATACATCACATCCACATTCATTCATTCATAGCATGTTATACAACCAATCAAATCCATTTAATTAGTCTTTAATTAGGTGACAATACAATGTTCAAACAATTGTTTGCATTTGCGCGAGTCCAACTCGTTTTGTGAATAAATACTTATAGTATGAATTCACGAATTATATCGAACTACTCGTTAAATCCAATTCAAGTCGTATTCAATACTAATCCTTTTATTTAATTCTAAATTAAATATTTACACTTTTATTGTGCTTTTATAACTTAGATTCCAAATCTAGTACTATTGGGTCTCAAAGCCCAACTAACATCTAATGTTCGTTTAATTAAAGTCCGATGGGCTTTCTATTGATTTCATTAGGCTTGGGCCTTGGTCAATGTGGGTCAAACCCAATTTCCAAGCCCAATAAGGAATCACCCTCATTTGCCATAAAATCAATATCAAGCCCATAAGGCCCAATTAAACATAAAAGCCCATTTATTACATTTGGACTTAAATGGTGTGATTTAGGCCCATTTTGGATCCAATCCAAATGGTCCAAATCTACTTGGCCCAACCAAGCCCATTTATGTCTAAATATAATAGTTTTAGGCCCAATTCAAAATTAAGCCCAATTAACCAAATTTTAAAATTCCAAATTTTATAACTTAATTAATTAAAGTGTATTATCATGATTAATCCTTTAAATCAATATTCCCAAAATATCAAATTAATCCATTAATCATATTATTATCTTAAATACATGTCCAACATTATTTAATCAACAAATCAAGTCCCTAATCCTCTTTCTTCCTGCATCGGCCAAGGTGATGAAAAATTACCGATTTCGTTTTCAATCCAATCGAATCACAAATCGTCATTTTATGTTCGTTTAAAGTCATCCAATTATCTTATAAACAACAAATCATCATCTCCATGGTCTAGGTAGTATTCGGCCAAGCCTCTCCAAGAGGGGAAAAATTAATCCAATTTATTTTTCATGAAATTGATAATGTATAACATAATGTAACATACATTTAAGCATACTTAATCAATCAAAATCATCAAATCATGCTTCAATCAATTTTGCCCAAAATATACCCTAATATATTCGCATGCTCTTTAAGCTCAATGATACCATTGTTGGAAAATCTAATCCATGTCCCAAGATCAAAAGATTCAAGCAAAATATATAAAAGAATGAACAATATTGAAGTATGGCGGAATCATACTCACAAAGATCGGAATGCGGATGCGTTGATGAAACAAAATTTTCTCCTTTGTGCAGTGATGGTTTCGGCCAAAGGAAAAGAGAAGCTCCAAGCAATGTTTGATCCTTCCAAGCTCTAAGATGAGTTTCCCATAACACCTTTGTATGATCCCTTGAAGGTGCTAGCCTTGAATGTGATTTAAAGTTCCAAACAATCACAAAATCTTCAAGCTTTTGCAACAAAAACCTGAAAATGGAGAGCTGTGAAACTGTGACAGTTTCGGTAATTTGAGAAGGAGGAGAGATGTAATTTTTTTGTTACAAAAATCAATTTATATTTATGCCATAATATTTATTAAATAATAATAAACTTATGACACAACCATGCAATGGCTTAGAGTGTCAAACACTCAATTTCCATGCAATACCCTTGAGTGCATTGTACACTATCTCCATGCAATGCATCAACAATTAAATAATGCATATAATGACATGTGTCATGTGGGCCCCACACGTTTCCAAATGAAAGTGGGCCCACGTGCACTCACGCGTTCGGGTTCGATATTTCCGAAATACCGAACTTACGTCGCGACGTTAATTAAATCGAATTTAAATAAATAATTGCGCCTAGCGAAATTATTATTTACGTCGCTAACGAATTAATTCTAAATTAACTCGTTTGCCCGAATTAAAATCTAATTTTAATTTCGCGTCGAAATCGAATTTTGATTATTATATCGAATATAATAATTTTACGATAATTCCAAATTAATCGTTCTCTCCCTTTATTTAGTATTTTATCCAAGATAAAGTCTCTCCGTAATTAATCCAAGATTAATCGAGTTTGAATCATACGTCATTGGTGAATCTTCGGGAAGCGACCCAAGAGATCTCTAGATATGTTGGCAGTAAATCCGGTTGTCGAACTATCCGAACACGTACGTACCAAGTACTACGTTTTTACCGATTTACAAGACAAGGTTAGCCTCTAGCAAAACGCCATGTCTACCCAATTCTCTAGAAATATTCTTATTGGAATATAAGATCTATAACAGGCGTAGTATACCGTAGTATAGTGTATATCGAATTAGTATCGGATGATCACATGTAAGGCCTGGGGCTGGAGATGTGTCTGCCCCGTACGATACACATATCGGACATCAAGCAACCAGTCTCTTTGAATCGGATAATCCTGACCTAGTCATATTATCCCGATGGTTGCAACCATTATAGAGTACTAGTTCTGTATCCCTCGCGATCATCATCTCCATATGTCTGAAGTGATACTTCCGTCTTGACATCACATCCAATACACTACGATTCTCGATAAATCCAGAAGAGGTGTACACAGAACCCGTTAAAGCCCTGGACCACCAAAACTAAAGTTTACCGATTGTCGTAAGTACTAGCGATGCAAGTCTCAGGTTAAGATCATATGCACCTACCCTGAAGCGGACTCCCATAGACACGCAGACATACTACCAATGGGACTCCGCGGGGTCTATCCAGAGCGAAGCTGTTTTCCGTACCATCGGTAAAACACAACCTCCTACCGCACTTGCATAAGTATCCAATACTTAAATATATGAGAACTATGCCGTTGTGCCCTCACAACATGCACAAGTGTAGTACTAGTCTATTCCGCATTATCGATGTCCAATCTCGATAATACTACGACTAGGGATATTTAATGATTAAACCTTTATGGATTGTTACCGTCTCATATCATCACAATCCGGAACTAATCATAGGGACTTTTACCATTTATATGTCAAAGTAAATATTTTACAAAACGGTAAAAGGCAATTTCATTACTACATAGTTAATTTTGTACAATAATACAATATCATTTACAAAATAGTGACGCTATGGGTCATTACTGTCTAACATATAGAAGTAATAACAAAATGAAAAGAGACTGTTAAGACATATATATTAGACCGGCGGACTACCAACAACTAAGAACCATTCTGTGTGTAATGAATTGAGCAATATTTACAGTATTAAGTAAACAAACAAGTCAGAAGGAAAGATGCAAGATATTTCACAGAGAATCCCTGTAGGTGAAGAAAATCTTCTGATGATGCTGATATTCAACATTTTTCTCAAAGACGTCAATAACAAGGATATACAGCACAGCATTTTATGATTGTAGTTTTAATTTGCCCTTGCCGATTGTTTATAAAACATGTTTAAAATTTTGGCTCCCACAAAGTCTTCAAACAACAAAGTTCCAAAAATCATACTTGAAGACGAGAAAAATGATGTTCTACAATTGAATCAACAGAGCATATACCAAGACAAACTGGACATGAAGGCTGCTCGGTTGAGGTTGCAGGACCAGGCTGCACATGTTCAAGGGAACCAGTATAATCAGTAAACTGAACATCAACTGTGAAAAGCTCATGGCAAACCTCTTCCTGTATAAAACTTGAAACCAAAAACAATAGAAAGAAGGAACACGATTACTAAATTGATGCAGAGAATATACAAAATCTACTCAAACCACCATCATATGCAAAACTCATTTGTTTCCAATGAATAAATGAATTGTTTTTCTCACAGTTCAATAGTAAGTGAATAATGAACTGAGATCAAAGCATACCTCCAATGAACTAAATTGTCTACCATTGAAATGCTGATAGAATTTGTCTGTAGAGTCTTGGCTATCAAACCTTATCAAAATACTGCACTGATCCTCCATCCCATTGGTCCTAAACCACCAAACAAGGCAATAAGTAGATAAAACTATCACTTTCATTCCATGTAATGAATTTAAAGGGTTGTTGCAGATGAAGGCAAATATAAATATACACACGTATAAATATATTTGTCAACTATCTAATGACCACTATTTTTGTTATAAGAATTCCCATGACCACTGTTCAATGAAAAACTTATAGATATTTCTAGAGGCACAAATTCTCATTAATGTACCATTTGGTAGAGAGTATTGATTGAGAGTATAAGCTAACTTTAAAGTATTATAGTAAGAGTATAAGCTAGCTTATAAGCTCACTAAACTTTATACCAAACAATACATACATATATCTCATCCAGAATATCATATTTAGTTAGATGTGGCAACTTTCATTTTTGCATTATATTATGTGTCTCTTAGTTTGTAAAGTACAATATACCTATTTATAATAAAGAACTAGTCCTTTACTTTTGGAGATCTAGAGAATCAATAGTCAGATAGCATTCTCACAGAATCTAAAATGTATTCCTTTTATATGGATTTTTATTATATGTTTCCTATTCAAGCTCATTCTGATCTCTTTATCATTAGTGAAGTTCACCCCGCACTTTAATTGACCGGTTTGTCCACACATGATGCATACTCAGATAAGAATATGCTGATGACTCGATGCATACTCAGATAAGAATATGTTGATGACTTGATGCATACTCAGATAAGAATATGTTGATGATTTGATGCATCCTATGCAACAATGTTGAATCAATTGCTTTTGAACTACTGAGGTATATCTTGAATAAATCACTTTTCAATTCAATATAAGATTTGAAGTAAGAACCTAAATGCTATCTTAGCAAAATGAATGAGGATTCAAGAAATGACGTATGGTGACTATCAATCAAAGTGGGATAAGATGTAGTTTGCAATCAAAGTCAAACTATCTTGGACTGATCATAAGACTGGGATTTCGGGCACATCTTCCTAACTTTTGGTGGAATGTAAAAAACTACCCTATGTAATTTTTTGATGCAACGGAGACATGGGTGACGTGATATCATCAATAAATTAACAAATGATATGTATAATTTAATATTCATCTTTTTAATTGTTTTTTAATATTTTAATACACATAACAATTGATTATTGGATTGTTACACGGATTACGTGTTACCTCAGTTGTATGGTAGATTTTCTCCTAAAGTCAAGCATTGACATTTTAAAAAAAATGTAACAACGTTCTGTTAATTATTTACTGGTAAAAAAAACAGCACTTATTAAGTGATTTCCTCAAAAGACACTACTTAGTAGGCATAAAATATAAAATTGCACTATCTACAAGCACAAAAACAATTTAAAATTCAACTATCCAAGTTAAATTAGACTCTCTTTTTTTTATAAAAGATGAAATGAAAGACAGTATGAGAGAGTGCGCGTACTGGGAGATTGCGATTGTGAGAAGGAGACGAAACGACGCCGTTGTTGTTGCTACTGCTGGTGCGTGACGCCAGTGTCTCTTCGATTCCAATCGACGGTTTCCAGAAGAGAAAGCGAAGGTGTCTGTTGACTGTTGTCAGTTGATGCTCGAGCTTGATGACACGGCTGTTTGAATATGCCAGCTTGGACAAAAAATCATAAAGGAAAATTAAATTAAAGATGGCGGTATTATGCGGAGAAACAGATTGCGTATGGTTCCTGTTGTTTTATTGTCCCAATAGAAATCTGTCACGTCAGTACATATTATATAAACAACTACCAAATAGTTTGCTTTCTTCTCCTTTGTGGGGAAAACAATTTTCACTGAATTATTTCTTCTTTTGATTTCTTTTTAAATTTCATTGCATTGCATTAATTTAAGCTATCAATATGAATGTGTTGGCAAAAGAAAAAATGTCACCCTGAAGTGAAATCGCCGTAGAACGAAGAATGAAGGACAAAGGCAAGAAGGGCGATGAAAGGAAGAGCGATCACTAGATTAGAGCAAAAAGAACCCAGGACGACCGAAGCATTAGAACGAGAACACGTAATGCAGTTGATCCCACGACCACAGCAGTTAAGCAGTTTTCCCTCCACGATCAAACAGTTAAGACGCACTGCTCAACGGTTGAAGACACGATCCAGCAGCTGCAGGGAGATACTGGAACTGCCCAAGCAGTTTACAAGCTTCACTATAAAAGCTCACTCATACAGAGAGAAAGAACCCGATCAAATGAAAACTCAAACGAACATTTTTCTTATCTTTTAGTTTTTATAACTTTTAGGACTGTAATTTGTGTGCTTGAGCCCCTTGGAGGCTTACTCACTTAATCAAACACCCCTTTGCTGGGACTTTGTCTCATGAGGTTTGAACCTTACATGTTTCTCTTTCTTCTTCACGCACAAAAAACGCGCAAACAGTTTTTGGCGGCCACAGTGGGAGAATTGGTGTAAGAAGTGGAAATGCCTCCGAAAAAAAAACACTCAAACTGGCCCAGGTACGAAGGAATGAGGATTGGAGCAAACCAACCAGCCCCACTTTCCAGCCGTGGTGGGTCATTTCGAGGGTCTGGCAGAAACTAGTCGATACGAACCGATGCAAGAATTCAGCCCTAATGCAGTTCGTGCATTGTTCAGTGAATTCACACAGGATGTTGTTAAATAGGTTAGGCTGCAAAACGCTCATGTCATAGATAAATTTGTCTCGACTAGCAATTCACATTATGAAAATATGGCCAAACACTTGAGCTCGTTGAACGAATTAATGGTCAAATGTGTAAATGGGGGGACAGCCCCGCCGGACTACGCCTTCCCCTGCACCAAGCAGTCAGGAGGCTGGTCCGAGTAATGTTCCCCCACAAGGAATCACGGTCCCTACGACTTCCAGGGGAGGAACAAGTTTTGGGGACAATGGCCCATTTAGGGCCAAATCTACACCAGGGGGCCAAATATGGCCACAACACGAGGTGGTGTTGCCCCAAGGCGTCCAGGTTTCTCAAGGACAGAATCATGAGTATGTCCCACTTGTGAGAGGACCACAACCACCTCCCATAGCGATGCCATTTAATGGTAATGACATGTTAAGGGAATAGGTGACCGACATCCTTCAAAATCAATTCGGTCTGGGAGTACGGCCAATTCGGCCAAGGTACCGGAAGCCATATCCCGATTGGATCGACGTGGCGTATCTGTGGCCTAGAAACTACAAAATACCAGATTTTTCCCTATTTACGGGGTCTGGGGAAGTTTCTACCATGGAACAAATAGGGCGATTTACCCTTCAGTGTGGAGAGGTCACAGATTTCCATAAGTTAAGGTTATTTTACTGCTCACTGTCAGGAGTAGCGTTCTCCTGGTACGTCAGTCTGCTGGCCAACTCAATAGAAAATTGGCAACAAATGGAATAGTTGTTCCATGCGCAATTCTACAAGGCTGAATCCGAAGTGGCTTTGGCCGGGCTGGCAAACCTAAAACAGTTGCCAGGAGAGTGGCTGCTGAAACATTCTTACAAAGGTTTAAAGTAGCTCGAGGCCGATGTTACGTGCCTTTGCCAGAAAAATAGTTCGTGATAATCGCTCAAAGTTGCCTCAATTTCGACTTGAAAAATAAATTTCAAGATCGTGAATTTTGGGACCTCCCCCAGCTCATCACCAGCGCGGTGCGTTATGAACGATTACTAAGGGAGGAAGAGCAAATGAAAAATTCTAGCAAAGGGATGTATTACAGGAGCATCGATTATGAAGTAGGCGAAATGGACGTCGAATCGACCGACTTGTGTTTGGCCGAATTGGTTAAAGGAAAGCCGTACGTTTGTAAAACTTGGGCCGAACCCCAAGCCAAAGAAAAGAATGATAAGAAGGGGAGAAACTTTTCTTTTGATACCACAAAAGTCGATGCTATATTCGATCAGTTGTACAAAGACAAACAGATCAGTTTGAGCGACCGCCATACGTTGCCAAGCGCCGAGCAAATCGGTAGCAAAAATATTGTAAATGGCATAATGCATGGTCCCATTCAACTAATACTTGTCTTATTTTTCGGAATGTTTTGCAGGATGCTATAGAATTTGGACGAATAATGTTCGAAAGAAAGATGGCCGTGGACGACAACCCGTTTCCCAAGCCAGTGGAATTAAACATGATCAACTCGGATCTTACCAATTTTCCAAGATTCAAGTTGGTCGCAGATGAAGAACAAAATGGTCATCGTCCAAGCGCTCTGGAAGGATTAAAGCACCCAATAAATAGAAGGATCAGCAAAACCTTTATGTACGGTGCAGGAACAGTATAGAGTGGATGAGGGAGTTGGAAGACACTTGTGAAAGGCCCGTAAAGAAAGAGCCAGTAACATGGTAGCCACGGACCTTTGCACCAAGGTTTTATGGCAAAAATTCAAACTTCGTACAAAATGTGAGGACGTTTAGGCCGAAAATTCATCGGCCCAATATATGGCATTCGTATCGAAGGCCGTATTCGGGGCAACGCCCAGGCAGGAACTATCCTCCCGTGGATGAAATGACGAGGACGCAATTAAGGAGACACCAGAGAAATTATGGCCGTATGATGCACCAACAAGGTGGGGTGAGGACCACAGGCCGTAGTCCTCGTATCACGAAGAGACCGGAGGCAAATAATAAGGAGAGCGATGGTAAAGAAGGGAAAATAACGAGCTGCGAAGAACGCACCAAGTTTGACAGACGAAAACGGACGAAACAGACGAAGAAGAGCCCCATATTGTCATTCAGTTCGGCAACATGCCATCGTTTGTGGCCAACCATTACTTATTGTCCAGAGAATTCAAGGGGGACAACAGTGGGGAAGCTGGAACAAGCGAAGATGTCTATGAGGGTGATGAGGTAGAATTTACAGCGCTCTCGATAACGGATAGGGAAGCTTCAGATGAGGAAATGACCTACGTAGAAAAAGAAATAGACATCAGGACCGAAGCCCGAAGAAGGGGGATATCACAGAATCGACTGCTCAAAGAATTATACGAGGCCGGAAACCTTGCAGTCGGAACGTTAGGAGAGGACTTGGGACGATCTCCATACCTCGTCCTATATGGGACGCCCAAAATAAGACGAACAATCACCAGGGCAGAAAAGCGAAGATTGGCCGTCAATAATGTCTCGCACAATACACCAGTCACGTTACTACCTTCTGGATGGGATACGGGTGGAGAAATACCTCGGGCCAGCGACGAGAGTGAGCAGATAGGCCTATCAGGAAGGTGATATTCCCAAAGCCACCACCACAAATGACAAAGCACTTGCGGCCGTTGTATGTAAAAGCGAAGGCTAATGGAATACCTGTCACCAAGGTGTTGATCGATAATGGGGCAACCATTAATGCAATTCCAGTAAGGATGCTAGGACGTTTAGCAAAGTCAGAGGAGGACCTCATCCCTACGAAAGTGGTGCTAACGAGTTTCAATGGAGGAGCGACAACGGCCAAAGGGGTCGTCCCACTAGACTTGCAAGTGGGAAGCACTACAAAAACAGTAGTATTCTTTGTTATAGATGGGCCGACAACATATAACATGCTCTTATGACGAGATTGGATACACGGCAGCCGATGTGTTCCTTCATCTCTTCATCAATGCTTAGTTTTCTGGAACCAGAGAGACGAAGTGGAAGTGGTACATGCCGACAATGAGCCTTTCGCTGCAGAGACAAATTCGGCCGAATACTTCATGTACGAAGGAAATTACGGGCCGACCAGAGTCCTGACTAAATGGGAAAGTTTGACTATTGTGGCTCAAAATGACGAGCCATACCCCGCGGGTCTGTTAAATGATTTATTCGCGCAAACAAGGCCAATCACAGTGGTATTTGGAGAGCCAACACGCATCAATTTGAATGAAGTGCAGACAAAGTAAGGAACAAGCCGCCCTTGCGGCCACTAAGGCCAATCTAATGGCCTATGTAACGGAACGAGGAAGTGAGGCTGAAGCTCAGGCTGCGATCTCGGCCTTGAGGGATAAACTATTAGCACACCAGACAGAAGACATGATAAGAGAGGCATGTGGGGTAGATTGTTTGCTGGAAGGAAGTCACAAGAGTGAGTGGGATGACGAAGAATACGCTCTGAACGAACGGCATAAGGGGAGCATGTCAAGGGCACAAGATGTATTGGACGAGGTAAACCTGAGAAGCGAGGACGATAGACGCATCACTTATATCAGCAAGGAACTAGAGGCCCAGGTACGCGAAAAACTGATCCATTTATTACAAGAATACAAAGATTGTTTTGCCTGGGACTACAATGAAATGCCTGGTTTAGATAGAACGTAGTAGAGCATAATTTGCCAATCATGCCGAGCCATAGACCACATAGACAGCCTCCACGAAGGTTTGCACCCAATGTCATGCCCGATATTAAGAAAGAGGTTGAACGCCTTTTAGGGGCGAAATTTATTAGGATGACCAGATACGTAGAATGGTTGTCAAATATCGTCCCGGTCATGAAAAAGAATGGAAAAATAAGAATCTGCATAGACTTTAGGAATTTAAACCTAGCAACACCCAAAGATCAATACCTCATGCCGACGGTAGATTCCTTGGTAGATTCCACGGCAGGGTATCAAGTATACTCTTTTATGGATGGATATGCGGGTTATAATCATATCTACATCGCCGAGAACGATGTACATAAGACGGCTTTTAGGTGCCCAGGTTCGTTAGGGTGTTATGAGTGGGTAGTAATGTCGTTCGGCCTAAAAAACGCTGGGGCTACTTACCAGCGGGCAATGAATTTATTCTTTCATGACATGATCGGCCAATTTGTAGAGGTCTATGTGGACGATATAGTGGCTAAATCTGTAACCATGGAAGAATATTTTAGCCAATTGGCAATGGCTTTTGAGCGAATGAGAAAATTTAAACTAAAGTTAAACCCTGCCAAATGTGCTTTCGGGGTGTGTGCAGGAAACTTCCTAGGATTTCTAGTACACCAACGGGGGATTGAGATCGACACTAATAAATCTCGGGCAATCACTGAAGCTAAACCTCCCCGAAATAAGAAAGAGTTGCAAAGATTTTTAGGGTAAATTAATTTCTTGAGACGATTTATCTCTAATTGTGCAAGAAAAACTAAAGTGTTCTCCTCCCTGTTGAGGCTAAATGACAAGGACGAATTCGTCTGGACCGAAGAACATCAAAAGGCTTTTGACAGCCTAAAGAAATATTTGTCACAGCCATCGGTGATGGTACCCTCTGTGCCAAGTCGGCCAATGAAGTTGTACATATCGGCTGAAGAACAGTCTATAGCTGGGATGATCGCGCAAGACGACGACATGGACGTCGAAAGAGCCATTTATTATATATAGCAGACAATTGCTAAATTATGAATGTAATTATTCTCCAATGGAGAAATTATGATTGGCTTTGTATTTTACATGTACTAAACTACGAGCCTACCTTAGGGCGAATATAGTGTACTTAATCACTAAAGTTAGTATAATAAAGTACATGTTTTCTCGTCCTATCTTACATCAAAGAGTTGGTTTCTGGTCTTTATCACTATCAGAATTCGATATACGACATGAGCTCCAAAAGGCTGTAAAAATCAAGCCTTAGCAGATTTCTTAGCTGACCACCCATGTTTGAGTACCGTCAGAGAAATAGAAATGGATTTAGACGAATGCAGTCTGAAACCATGGACGATGTATTTTGATGGGTCTAGTACAACAAAAAGAGCAGCGATGAGGATAGTCTTAGTCAGCCCATTGGGTGAATCGTTCCGTTTCTTAATCAGGTTAAATGAATATTGCACTAAAAACAAGGCCGAATACGAAGCCATGATATTTGGCTTGGAAACACTCCTCAATATGGGGGGTAACACATGTGTCTATTAAAGGAGACTCACAATTAGTGATCCAACAGGTAACATGAACCTTCAAATGCCAAAGCCCATCAGTCATGGCGCTATTGGATGTGGCTAAAGAATTGGTAGGTCAATTTGACCATGCGGAATTGGAACACGTTCCGAGGGCGAAGAACGAAATGGCCAACAATTTGGCCCAAGTAGCTTCCGGGTACAAGAAAACAAACATATATGGTATATATAGAAGCGACGAGGTGAAGCCGGCCCTGATACGACGAAAGAATGAGACAAATGTCATGGCCGTTGAAATTGAAAAGGAGGACGATTGAAGGAGCGAGATCAAAGAATTTCTAAAACAGCCCGAATGAGGGAAAGATCGATGGCTAAAGCACAAGGCCTTGAATTGAATTGTGTGGTATCATGAGATGTGTTGTATAAAAAACGCCAAGACGGCCTGTTGTTGAAATGTGTAGGGCCATCGGAGTCCAAAACTATCATGGTCGAGATATATGAAGGTGTTTGTGGGGCTCACCAGGCCGGAATAAAGATGAGATGGCTGATTATACGGAGCGGATATTATTGGCCGAAGATGGGAGAATCATGCATCTCATATCCCAAATGATGTATTGCTTGTCAGAAGCATGGGCCCATTCAGAGGGCTCATTCAGAGGGCACCAGCAACCGAAATGATCCCCGTCATTAAACCATGGTCATTCATAGGATGGGCGATAGATTTGATAGGGAAAATATATCCTGCATCTAGCAAAAGGCATACTTTCATTATCGTTGCTACCGATTTTTTTACCAAATGGGTGGAAGCTATTCCGGTAGTGGAAATCTCCAAAGAGCAGATCATCAAGTTCATAAAAGAGCATATCATTCACCGATTCGGTATACCGTAAACAATAGTGGTAGATCATGGCACTTCGTTAAATGGTGAGAAGGTAAAAAGCTTCATGGCCGAATACGGGATTCGGTTGGTAAACACCACTCCGTATTACCCTAAGTCAAACGGTCAGGCGAAATCGTCCAATAAAACCCTCAAGGGGTTGATTCGGAAGATGGTGACAGACAACGCTAGGCGATGGGACAAATGTTTGAGTCAGGCTCTATGGGCCTATAGGACGTCACCACGAACAAGTACTTCGATCACGCCATTTCAGTTAGTATATGGCCAAGAGGCCGTACTACCGGTAGAAATGAATATTGAATCCATTAGGGTGATGTTGCAAAAGGAGTTGACAGAGAAAGACTACAACGAAGCAATGATCCAGAATTTGCTGGATTTGGACGATGTTAAATGCGATGTGTTGAATCGTTTAGAAGCACAAAAGAGAAAAATAGCCAAGGAGTACAATCTCAGAGTCGTGGCTAAATCGGAAAAGGCGAGTTAGTATGGAAAACTATATTGCCAATTGGTGCTAAAGACCTGGCATATGGCAAATGGTCGCCTAATTGGGAAGGCTCATTCGAGGTAAAAGATGTGTTACCGAATGGGGCCTATCATTTAAAAGATCTAAACGAAATGGTACATGCCAGGGCGATAAATGGCAAATACATGAAAAAATATGTGCCCTCACTTTGGGAGCATGAAAATGTAACGTCTTTATAATAAAAACTAAATACAATAGTAAAATAATTTATTTCCATTAATTCGGGACGAAAAAGTCCTCAAAATTACAAAAATTGTACGAGGTAACGTCCTACAAAGCATCATTGGCTGTGGCCCAAATACCACCGAAAATCCCTGGGCGACTCCTTTATGGCCGAAAACGTCTCCCTCCTCAGACATCATTCCTTTTGTACCTCCAAACCCGCTGTCTCTAAATCGGCCAAGCTCTTCTCAAAATCTATACGGGCCAGACCTTCGTACTCTGCCAAGAAAGTGTCCATCTCTGTCACTTGGGTAGCAATGGTCGTCCTCTTAGCCTCTTTTCTCATACGACTTTCCTCAACAAGGCGCTGGATGTCCTGTAATTGTTGCTATAGGTCCAGGAGAATCGATTCCTCGGTCACCATTTCATTAGTGGTCTCCCTCAGAGCCTGTTGAAGGGCATCGAGAGAACCGCAGAGCGTTTCTTTCTTGATTATAGTAGAGCGAAACCCAATACTTTGACTGTGTATGTTGCGATACCGAGAGATAAGGGTTGTTATATCATCCTGCAGTTCTTGGAGGAAGAGCTGATCATCTACTGATATAGGTAAGGCATGGAGGGTTAGTAGGCGGCTTAATTCAGATGAACTTCTGTCCAACTGGGAAATGTTTTATGGCAGGCGGCTGACCAATCTCCAATGTAGTAAAAGAAGCATATTGGCCGATAATTTCCCGAAGGACCTCCAGGTCCGTACTGGTACCGGCCGAAGGCGAAGAAGGCTGAAATGGAGTAGAAGATAATCGTCCAAGGCGATCCAAAATGTTCTGGACCGATTGCAGCAGCGGGTCGGACGCCTGTATACAGAGGAAAAATTAGCAGATGTAAACTAAAGTCATGAACTAGAGGAAGAGAAAAAAAAAAGACTTACCACCCCAGAACCAGAGCTATATGCCATATCCACCGATGCCTCAAACACCTTAACTTGCGGCTGCACAAGTTCTTGCTGAAGTGAAAGATCTAAGGATGATGGATGCTGGGGGACAGGAACTAACGACCATGCAGCCTGAGGGGGCGACGGCCGAGCAGGAGAATGTTGTTGCAGAATGGGAGACTCTGCCCGAAGGGGCGACAATCGTTCAGAAGCGGCAGACATTTGAGCTGACGAATTAGGAGCTACTTGTAGAGAAATCAAAGATTGGGGAGCCGAAGGTGACTCCTGTTCAGGCGCAGAGAGATCTTGCGCTGAAGGCACATGAGAATCCACTCGAGGAGGAGAAGGCGGAAGAGCCGAGGACGACGACTGTGCATAGGCCAAAGTCTGATGCACTAAAGATCCCGGAGATGCTGCCTGTGGCGTTGAGTGTTGCGGCGCAGTGGTGGGCTGAGCATCTGCAAGAGAATCAGAATCGGAAGAATCAAAAATGTAAATGACCTTATATTCCTCATTAATACGACGAAGTACGTCTTCTCTGTACATAGACCAAGCCTCCTCTAATAACTCCAATTCGGCCAAACTATAAAGGCCGTCTACGTCCCTATAACTCCCCCTAAGCCCTGCGGTAGACATCCTGCGTTCAAAGGGGTAAAGCTATTTAAGATGATGCCAAAGAGGCCCATCCGGCAAATAGGTGTATGGGCCAAATTTGGTCCAGGGGCAATTTTGTCCTTTTACTCTGAGCTTCTACCTCAAAAGGAAGCCCCGATGTTTAAAGTGTATAGAGGCCCAGAAATTCACAAGCCCATGCCTAATGAGACACCACGTTCTCAAAGCATAATCGGGTCTCACCCTACTCCAGTTCACATAACGTCCAGGGTCATAAATGTTATTTACAACCCATCCGTTCCAGTCTACAACGCAGTAATAGCCCCTCATGAATTCAGCTGTTACCATAATCCAAACGGATGATTAATCAAAGGCAATAAATGCACACGTTACAAGAGCATGTATAAAAAGATAAGCCTGTTCACGGGGATGGAGGGCGGGCTCTCCTACCCCTTGCTTGGCATAGACATCCTCAAGCTCATCACACCTCCAACTGACCGCCCTCACGGCACCCTACAAAGTTCAAGGTAGTATCCAACCTTTGACTTCCCTCCTTCAAACTCCTTAGTACCTTCACTGACTTGAGCGTCGGAGTGCCCCCGGCACCCACCACACCGGTGGGCAGTACTCCCGCTCATTCTACATCTTTGTTTTGCAGGATCGCCAGTGCCTCATCCTCACGAAATCTCAATTGTAGGCCTCGGGAGAAAACCAGCGTCTACAATTTGGCGCCCACCGTGGGACCTTGGCGATTCATAGCATGCAAAGATCTCTCCATTTACGATCCTATCAATCGACATATCTGGACCATTATTTTGAATCATTTTACACGCTTCCTCCTGTCAACATAAGAATACCCTTTTGATCCCCAGCATACCCAATCAACCAAGAAGTATTCTCTATAAATGTCATCTATTAGAGACTGCTTAGGATGGTCACCACCTACTCTAAATGGCGTGGATAGAATATCATCCCCCTTCAGACTACGAAAGAGGATTGTCATCTCCTCTAGGTGACAATAAAGATTTCTCATGGACCAACATCAGGAGCAAGGTGCCTCCCTTCAATGGAACAATATTTCCTACCATTTACCTCACATGATGAAGCGGTGTGCTTGGCAAGAGGAGGATGTCCCGGTGACAGTACCCGAATGAAGGCTTGGCATGGACATCCCGGTTAAACATCACCAGGTATGGCTAGCACTTCTTAAGAATGTCCCAGTCGACATCAGCAAGGCATGAGACTTGTAATAGATGTCATAGTTGGTACCACCATTTATAGTATGAGACTTGCTATGGTGTCCCAGTCGACACAACAGTTTACAACCTGGTAATTGATAAAGAAATCACAGCCGACATTTACAATGAGGCATATGACTTGATAGAGATGTGTAGACAACAGAACCTGGGCGACTCTGTTCTAGGCTTGCGGCCTAGTTGGGAGTACGAAATAACATGGAGTCGCCACCCGGTGTGAACCGGGACAAAGATTTAAGGCCGCACTCACCCCTCGCAAGGGAAGACCTCAAACTGTTGGGTTCGGAATGGTCCCTTACTTATGTCACTTGTGATGATATAATTTGTGCAATTAATCAACCGAATCTACTCAATAATCATGCTCAACGGTACTTAGATCTAACATGCTTTCATCCAAATAACTCCACGCAATGTAACACAACGAGCATATTGAACCATTAAATCAACATGTATGAATCATTACCCAAGCACATCATAAACTAATATTATGCATAAAGAACAACTTAAATATGCTTTAACAAATAAATATCAAACTAAATTAAACCATGCTTTAAATAAAAACGAATAACCTAAAGACTATACACATGCTCAAATACAAATTTGGATGAGACGAGAGATGTGTATCCTAAGTGGTACGTGGCATTGTATCCCGAGTGCAGACCATACTACCGTCCATTCGGAATCGGCTATGGAATTTATGTCCGGGTTTCCATCCGATATACCACAAAAGGGGAACACATATCCCGCTCATCCAACAATCACATCATGCTTCAAACGACTCTCATTCAATTATATATCAAAATAAATAAAACAAAAATAAAGAAGATAATAGCCTAGAACAGCGTCGCCCAGGTCATGTTATTAGCTCCAACTAGGCCGCAAGCCTAGGAACGGCGTCGCCCAGGTTCTGTGTTCCTACAGTCTGGCGACTCCACTGGGGATAGAAATTTGGCCCCGAAATATTGTCTTGTAATGTTGGATTTATGTTTTAATTGACCATGTCTATAGTGGATAAAGTGGGGGTTTAATCAAGGGCACTTTGAGGCTAGGTAATGGTTTGGTGTCTTCCTTCACTCACTACCTTTCTAGAAGGGAAAGATGTGAGGACACCTATATGGCCATCTACTCGTAGCCTTTGTGATGGACTAATTTTGAGGACTCGTTGTTTATTCTTGACACCAAGCGATAAGAGCCTAAGAGGCTTTGGGTATTTAAGTGAGCCTCGCTCCACCTTCCCTCTGGGGAATCTACAACGGGAAATCCATTTGACAGTCCGTCACACACCATAGCTCATTGGCACGTACCTTAGTGTATAAAAAGGGATACGCTCACTTGGTCGCTTGAACCCTTGAGTGGGGAGACCTAGTTGTGGGCTATCCTTCGCCAGTGAGAGCCTTTTTCCATACTCTTGCAAATCCACCCATAGACTGGTTTGTATGGTTAAAGTAACAATTATTCCCTTGAGAATGTGCTTATGGACCATCCTCATTTGGATGCAGTTGGACTATTGTCAGAAATGCGGGCTTGCTGGGCCATTTAAACTGGGGCAAGTTCGTACTGTATGACTATTAGGCCCAAGGCTTCTGAAATGTTGATGGGCCATTATGTAAAAATTATTATGTTATGTTTGCATTATCTCCCTTCTATGCTTATGTTTGGGAACATCATCGTTGGATCCATTTGGACCATTTGTCATGGGATATGGGCTTGTTGGGCCATTTAAACTGGGACAAGGATGTATTCCATGACTATTGGGCCCAAGGCGTCTAAGTGTTGGTGGGCCACCTTGTGCTTGTTTTCGGAATATTATCATTTGGATTTAGTTGGGCTCTTTGCCATAAGACATGAACTCGTTGGGCCATTTAAACTGGGACGGGTTCACCCTTATGACAGTTGTCCCAAAGCTTCTAAAATGATAATAGGCCGATTTGTTTTAGAATTTTATTTAATTTAGTATGTTATATGTTACATGCATCTCATGCACCTCATGCATACATATATCATGTTAACACCGTCTATGTCTCAAAAAGACAACATAGATACCGTTTGGGTTAGAGAAGGGACAAGGCTCACTAAAAGAACAAGTATGAGTGAATCCGATAATGAGGTGTCCCGTATGGATCAGTTAGAGAATGGTCTCGCCAAGATCACTGAACAGTTGCAGGCTTTGACTACTGCTATGGCTGGTATAGCTGGGTCTCGTGCCGGGGTTCATTCTGGGGATGTGAGGCAAGAGGAATCTCTCTAGCTCAGACACACAATTCACACAAGAAATATTAGACATCACAAAAATCACTCCCTTCATCCTTACTCTCACATCACCGAAACTACAAGCACCAAAACAACCCCTAATCACCACCGAAAATCGGCCCCTTTCAACCTCCACACATCACCAAAAATCAAACAAAACAGCAGCATAAATCACTCACAAAACAGTCCCTAAAATCCCTTAAAACAGTAACATAAAAGACACTTACAATCCTTGAAATAATCACACAAAATAGCAGCCTAAATCACTCCCAAAACAGTCCCTAAAATCCCTTAAAACAGTAACATAAAAGACACTTACAATCCTTGATAATCACACAAACTACACCAAAAAGAACACACAGAACAGTCCATCAAGAACATCAAAACAGTCCACAAACAGTAAGCAGATGACACAGAGGAAACGGCAGCAAAACCACAAGGAAGCAGCAGCAAAATGGAGGCGGAACAGTAGCTTGAGCGGCCGAACAGCGAAGGAAGAGGCAAACCGGTGAACCAGAAAAGTTGCGAAGCTTTACCCCCTTTCGATCTTCGTGGAATGCGAGTCCGAGAGACAGCTTAAAAGGTTGGACCTGAGGGTATCTTTCACACTTATTCTCATTTTATTTTCTGGTCATTTATTTTGATTATATTTTCTGTATTTGTGGCATTCGTTGTGTGTATGATGTATGTTGTGGGTATTGGATGAATGGAAGAGCGTCGTCTCTTGTGGTATATAGGATGGAAACCCAGACGTAAATTCCGTAGCCGAATCCGAATGGACGGTAGTGCGGTCTGTACTTAGGACACAACTCCACGTACCACTTGAGTAAACGGCACCTTCTCTTATTTTGTGTTGCTTTGGTTTATTTATTTTTCGTTATTTAAATTCTGTATGTTGCTTATCCCCGTATGATACGATCGAGTGCATGGGCTTAGTAAGTGCGATGAAAGGTCCCCTAATTGGAGGGGTTAAAATCCTTCACCACGATGCTTTGCCGCACCGATTGATGTGTGTTCGGTTGAATGCAAGATACGTTCAATCGAGCATACTTAGTTTGATATGATTGTCTTTATTTTCGTATGCATAATTCAATCGAGCGCATGGGCTTAGTAAGTGTGATGTGAGATCCTCTATGGGGAAGGGCTAAAACCCCCTTTACCACGATGCTTTGCGCGCCGGTTGATGTGTGTTCGGTTGGATACGAGATACGTTCAATCGGGCACACTATGTTTGATATTATTTATTTCATGTGTTGTGATGTGATGCGCATGGGCTTAGTATGTTGGTCTAAAGGTCCTCTCTTTGAGAGATCAAGAGCCCCAAAAGGCCACCTTTACGGCAGTACTTCGCCGCGCCCTTTATTTTGTTGTTTATGTATTGAGTCCCATTTCATGCATCAGGTCTATTCCCATTCGAACGCGTTTACGAACGTAATTCGAACGCGCATGCATTTTTGCCTTATCATGCATCAGGTCCCATTTCCGTTCGAACGCGTTAACAAACGCCACACGAACGTGAGCATTCTGTTTCATTTCCGTTCGAACGCGTTAACAAACGCCACACGAACGTGAGCATTCTGTTTCATTTCCATTCGAACGCGTTAACAAACGCCATACGAACGAGAGCATTCTGTTTCATTTCTGTTCGAACGCGTTATCAAACGCCATACGAACGCGAACCTTCTGTTTACCGTTCGAACGCGTTTACGAACGCTACAACCGAATGCGCACCCACTGAACTGAGTCCTCTTCATTAGATTTCATGCATAGTTTTCCTAGTAGCTATCTCCACATGTATAAATACAAATATGTTAATGTATTACAATTCATATGCTCATGTCATGATAACATTTGAGTATTATTTCTTGCGGTATATCGGATGGAAACCCAGACGTAAAATTCCGTAGCCGATTCCGAATGGACGGTAGTGCGGTCTGTACTTGGGATACAATTCCACGTACCGCTTGGAAAAGTGCCCATATGTGTGCTGCATGGTTAATATGTGTGCTTGTGTTTTCCTGAATGTGATATGCAAATGAAGTTGTATGTTCGTTGCTATTTTGATATATGTTAAGCATGCAATTTTAAAATGTGAGATATATGTGAAATGTGTACATAAGTTTTATTTTGCATATGAGAATTTAGAAGCATGATACTCTTGGAAATAAGTGTTACTTAAGCTTGATTAAATTATTACATAAATCCTTTCATTACAAGTGACATAAGTAAGGGACCATTCCGAACCCAACGGTGTGAGGTCTTCCCTTGCGAGGGGTGAGTGCGGCCTTAAATCTTTGTCCCGGTTCACACCGGGTGGCGACTCCATGTTATTTAGTACTTCCCAACTAGGCCGCGAGCCTAGGAACGGCGTCGCCCAGGTTCTGTGTTCCTACAGTCTGGCGACTCCACTGGAATCCGGTGACGCACGCTGTTCTAGGCTCACGGCCTAGTTGGGAGTACGAAATAACATGGAGTCGCCACCCGTGTGAACCGGGACAAAGATTTAAGGCCGCACTCACCCCTCGCAAGGGAAGACCTCAAACCGTTGGGTTCGGAATGGTCCCTTACTTATGCCACTTGTAATAAAATGATTTGTGCAATATTCTAACCAAGCCTAAACAACATATTTCCAAGGATATTTTACTCCTAAGTTCGCATGCATAAAATAAAGCATTATAACGACAATATCATACAATAATCTCATGGCATACCTCAATTATATAATGCAGAAAATAAAGAACAAACTAAACATAATGCGAATTCCCAACGCAAAATAAATGACTAATCATGCTTGAATACCATCTCATGAACACATCAAATAAATAACATGCGGAATTCAAGTAACGAATGACAAACAAATCAAAACATCATAAAACAAAATATGCGCCGTTTACTAAAGTGGTACGTGGAGTTGTATCCCGATTGCAGATCATACTACCGTCCATTCGGAATCGGCTATGAAATTTACGTCCGGGTTACATCCTATATACCACGAGAGGCGACACATTTGTCCATTTTATTCAAGGGCCACAACATACATCATTTTACAATATATGCATATTTATCTACTCAAGGGCCACAACATGCATCATACATTATTTTATCTAATCAAGGGCCACAACATGCAGTACTACTTAAGAATCATGCAAACGAATGTCAATAAATAATAAAAATAACACTGAAAACGGATGTGAAAAAAAAAAAGGTGCCCTCAGGTCTAACCTCTTTCGTCGTCCAAGAAAGGGCGTTACACGTCCGTTGGAAGGGTGAATGATCCGCAACCTTTTTAATTCGTTAACTCCACATCTTTTCTTCGTGTTTTGCTGTTCGGGCTGCTGTTTTTTTTGGTCCGTTTCGCTGCTGTTTCCTCGCGGTTTTCTGGCACTGTTTGGGTGGTATTAATGGCTTGTTTTGTGCGGTTTCGGGGTACTGTTTCGAGTAGTTTTGGGGACTGTTTTGGGGAGTCTTTATGTGAGGTTATGGGGACTGTTTTGGAGCAGTTTGGGGATTGTTAGGCGGAAAACTGGGCAGTGGATGGAGGCTATTTGCGGCAGTTCAGGGCTAGACAGTGGGCGTGAAAGGGTGCAGTGAATGGGACTATGTTTCCAGCGTGCAGTGAAGGAGGGTTTTGGCGTGCTGTGGGCTTGATTTGCGTTGTTGTCTTTAAGTGGCTAAGCGTGAGTTAGGGTCTCGTTTGTGATTTTTTGATTTGTGTTGAGAGAGAGAT
Source organism: Zanthoxylum bungeanum (assembly GCA_019454045.1). Taxonomy (NCBI): domain Eukaryota; kingdom Viridiplantae; phylum Streptophyta; class Magnoliopsida; order Sapindales; family Rutaceae; genus Zanthoxylum; species Zanthoxylum bungeanum. Next base: position 78,595 of record SKCR01044081.1, read on the forward strand.
GTGGTCGAGAGTTGGATGCGAGAGGATGAGCGAGCTGGTGTTTATTGTTTTCTCCCTTTGTTGTTTTTTGTGAGAATGAGCTAGTGAAGATGAGGGTTCTAGGGTTTTTTATGTTATGTTTATATATTGAGGGAATTAGGGTTTGCATGGTTTAATTAGGAAATAAAATCCATTAATTTGGGTGTATTATTTAGGTAATAAAATTGTGTATTTTAGGTAGGTAATATTTAAATTAGGTGATTGATTTATTAAAGTTAGGAATGAATTGATTTTTATTAGATTTTAATTTGGAAGTGAATTATTTAATTTTGATTTGTTTTCCTTTAATTTAAATTGGAATTAATTTGATTTAGTTTAATGGATTTTAATTTTGATTTAGTTAATTTCAATTTAGTTATTTAATTATATTTTATTCAATTTAATTTGTGACATGTTTTAAATGTTTTAATTATTTAATTGTGAGATGTGATTTAATGAGTTTGGTGTGTTTTAAAATAGAGGTCCAACAAGCGAACCCGAAGCGAAATAAGCGAGTTAAATCCGACCAAAATATCAATTTCCAACTTTACCCTTCCGACGTCCGTTTCCCCCGCGGCTTCACAATCAAAGAGGTAGTGTCTCCATACGAGACTCATCATCGGGACTTATATGTAAAAATGCAGGGTCTACAATCGCCCTCACTTTGATGGGACTTGTGTAATGTGTAACAGTGACAATCCTATCAAGTTATGCAATGCATTTTTACTTACCTGGCTCGCCAGCTGCCACCTGACTTGCATGTTGCCTCGAACTGAGGTGATGATGCAGTGGACCTCGATCCTGGGACGCATCCCAATAACTGCAACCGACAACGGGGCCTCGACCCCTGTGACGCATCCCAATACCGCTGACAATGTGGGCCTCGACCCTGGGACGCATCCCAAAACCAAAGATGCAGTGGGGCCTCGACCCTGGGACGCTCCCAATCCCGCTGACAAAATATGGGCCTCGACCCTGGGACGCATCCCGAAAATGATGATGTAGTGGGCACCTCGACCCTGGGCACCTCGACCGGAACTACAACCGAAACGGGGGCACCTCGACCCTGGGCACCTCGACCCAACACCGCTGACAATAGGGACCTCGCCCCTCGAACTAATGTGTAGTGGGCACCTCGACCGGACTACAACCGACAACGGGAGCACCTCGACCCAACACCGCTGACAATAGGAACATCGCCGTCGAACTGATGAGGTAGTGGGCACCTCGACCCGGAACTACAACCGACAATGGGGGCACCTCGACCCTGGGCACCTCGACCACACACGCTGAAAAAGTAGGCCTTGCCCTCAACTGATGATGTAGTGGGTCCTCGACCCTGGGACGCATCCCGGAACTACAACCGACACGGGGGCACCTCGGACCTTGGGACGCATCCCAATACCGCTGACAATAAGGACCTTGCCCTCAAAATGATGATGTAGTGGGCCCTCGACCCTGGGACGCATCCCGGAACTACAACCGACAACAGGGGCACTTCGACCCTGGGACGCATCCCAATACCGCTGATAATAGGACCTCGCCCTCAAAATGATGATGTAGGTGGGTCCTCGACCCTTGGACGCATCCCCAAAATGCTGATGATGATGGATGCGTCTCCATACCCGGAGTGCCATACTCGGTGTGAAACTGATCTGATGTCTCCATACTCGGCAAAAAAACGAAAACTGATGTCTCCATACCCGGAGTGTCATACCCGGGAAAAACTGATACTGATGATGATGTGGGCCTTGCCCCCAGAGTGCCATTACCCGGCCAAACTGATGCTGATGTTGATCTTCATTCTCAGAGTGCCATTCTCGGACGTGCTGATTCTCGAGCTGTCATTCCTGGATTATATCTCCATTCTCGGAGTGCCATTCCCGGCGTGCCATCTCGGCGTGCTCATTCTTGAGCTGTCCATTCCCGGACTATATCTCCATTCTCGGAGTGCCATTCCCGGCAGAACTAATCTGATGTGATGTGGGCCTCGCCCCCAGAATGCCATACCCGGTAGAAACGGATCTGATGCTATGTGGGCCTTCCCCCCCAGAATGCCATACCCGGCAGAAACTGATCTGATGCTATGTGGGCCTCGCCCCCAGAATGCTATATCTGGCAGAACTGATCTGATGTCTTCATACTCGGGAGTACCGTACCTGGCTGATCTGATATCTCCATACATGGAGTGCCGTACCTGGAAAACTGTTCTGATGTCTCCATACCCGGAGTGTCGTACCTGGCAAAACTGACCTGATGTCTCCCTACCCGGGAGTGCCGTACCTGGCAAAACTGATATGATATCTCCATACCCGGAGTGCCGTACCTGGCAAAATGATACTGACGTCTTCATACCCGGAGTGCCATACCCGGCAAAACTGATGCTGATAATGATGTGGGACTCACCCCTAGAGTGTCATACACTGGCAAGATTGATACTGATGCTAATATGGGCCTCGCCCCCAAACTGATGCTGATGTGGGCCTCGGCCCTGGGATTCATTCCAAATTTTGACGACGTGGGCCTCGGCCTTGGGATTCATTCCCTGGATTAATTCAAATTCTGATGACGTGGGCCTCGGCCCTGGGATTCATTCCCAAAACTACTGACAATATGGGCCTCGACCCTGGGATTCATTCCCGATGCTGCTGATAATGTGGGCCTCGCCCCTGAGTTGATACTGATGTGGGCATCACCCCAAACTGATTTTGATGTGGGCCTCGCCCCCAGACTGAAACTGATGTGGGTCTTGCCCCAAAACTGATACTGACGTGGGCCTCGCCCCAAACTGATGTGGGCCTCACCCCAAACTGATACTGATGTGGGCCTCAACCCGGGACTCATCCCCAAACGAATACTGATATGGGCCTCAACCCCAAACTGAAACTGATGTGGGCCTTGCCCCAAAAGTGATACTGACGTGGGCCTCGCCCCAAACTGATGTGGGCCTCGCCCCAAGCTGATACTGATGTGGGTCTCAACCCCGGGACTCATCCCCAAATGAATATTGATATGGGCCTTGACCCCAAACTGAAACTGATGTGGGCCTTACCCCAAAAGTGATACTGACGTGGGCCTCGCCCCAAACTGATGTGGGCCTCGCCCCAAGCTGATACTGATGTGGGCCTCACCCCGGGACTCATCCCCAAACGAATACTGATATGGGCCTCAACCCCAAACTGAAACTGATGTGGGCCTTGCCCCCAAAAGTGATACTGACGTGGGCCTCGCCCCAAACTGATGTGGGCCTCGCCCCAAGCTGATACTGATGTGGGCCTCAACCCCGGGACTCATCCCCAAATGAATATTGATATGGGCCTTGACCCCAAACTGAAACTGATGTGGGCCTTACCCCAAAAGTGATACTGACGTGGGCCTCGCCCCAAACTGATGTGGGCCTCGCCCCAAGCTGACACTGATGTGGGCCTCAACCCCGGGACTCATCCCCAAATGAATATTGATATGGGCCTTGACCCCAAACTGAAACTGATGTGGGCCTCGCACCCATACAGACACTGATGTGGGCCTCGCCCCCAGACTGATACTGACGTGGGCCTCGCCCCAAAACTGATACTGATATGGGCCTCAACCCTGGGACTCTTCCCCAAAACTACTACTTATATGTTGCTGATTCTAGTTGGCTTGTCTTTCCCGCTTTCTCTTTTTCTTCTTTGAAACCTGTGAATACAAAACGAAACAAACACAAAAAAAGAATGCAAAATATGTTACGTGTATGCATGCATGCATGAATGAATTTCCTATTCCGTTGGGTTAGGTCTTCCGCCAGTTCTCCAGGTGATTGCACAGTATTCTCTCTGGTCTCATGGCTCAATTTCTTGTTATGTCCCTGATTCACGAGGTGGTAGACTGGTTGCTCCCAGTCTTGATTTAGCTTTCTGTTCTCCGCTGTTTGCATTTAGTCAGATGAACCACATGGTGGGCCTTCCATATCATCATATTATATCACATGCTACAAAATAGTCCCAATAGTTATACATATTATCGTCCTCAATGAATGTCCAGTAATGAAACCAGAGAACATTCAAAACACTCAATGCAACTCAAATCTGAGTTTTTGAATAAATGATCTATGCCAGACTCAAAGTGTGTGTGTGCAAAGGTTCCTTTGCGGCTTGATCCTTAAGTAAGCTAACTCAATGATTTCGTTTCAAAAATCGGGATCGATGGGTCAAACCAACCTAGATGTCTCAGTTATGCCTGCAGTTGCTTTTCTGTGCTCAATGTGGTATGGTTTTTTGTCTCTTTGTCTCATTCTCTCTCTTTTTTTTTTTTAACTTTTTTTTTTTAACTTTTTTTTTTTCTTCTTTTTTTTTCTTCTCTTTTTCAACACACCTACCCTTTAAGGTAGCATTTCTCCTCATGGTGGTCCTAATACTCGCCCATGGGTAGCTTCACGCTTATCGGTTATAGGTGGTTCAAAAAAAATTTCCTTAGAGACTTTTCTTTTATTTTCAACCATACCACACATCATAACATAAGCAAATCAAGATAGACATCTAAGCAAACGGTCATTCACCGACCCACAATTTCTTCGACTAGTCACTTTGCTAACTACTCAGGTTTTCACTGCTAAGAACCATAATCAAGTGCTTACGAGTCTAACATAGATCAATTAATCAAAGCATCAGATAAAAGCACGTCAAGGGTTTATCGTTTCTATAGTTTCACTCTAAAGCAATCAATTTCATCATAGGACTTATGTCTAACTATCAATGACTAAAAACAAACAACAACTCTTTTTTTTCTTTCTCTTTTTTTTTTCTTTTCTCTTCTTCTTCTCTCTTTTTTTTTCCTTTTTTTTTCTTTTCTCTCTCTTTTTTTTTCTCTTTTTTTTTAAGGCCCCCCAATGGTCTTTCTATCTTTGCTGCAAGGTTTTCTGTTTCTCGATTTCCTCTTCCCCGATATCCATGTTTGCTAAACTCTTCTTGACAAACCCCTTTTTTTTTCTTCTCTAACCCAACAGATATCTATGATGGCTTTTAAGACATGAGGTTAACATGATGCGTGTATGCATGAAATGCATGAGATACGTGCAATGTATGTAATATATAAGCTCATTTAAAAAAGTTTTTTTTTTTTACACTAGTTGGCCCATTATCATTTTAAAGTATTCAATCATACTATTGCGCGGTGCAAACTTGTCCCAGTTGAAAAGGCCCAACAGGTTTACACTTTGTGATAACATGGCTAAACAACTTCAAATGATAAGAGGCCCAAACATAAAATGGCCCATCGACATTTTAGAAGCTTTTGGCCCAACTGTCAAAGGACACGAACTCGTCTCAATTTAAATGGCCCAACAAGTTCACATCTTTTGACAAAAGTTCCAACCGGATCCAAATGACGACGCTCCAAAACATCAACATAAGAAAAATAATAATTTCTACTAGTTCTACGACTAAGGTTCACATGTGGGTTTACGGGAGTGCGGACAAAGGCTCTCGCTGACAATGCCTTTAACTAAACCCCTTAACCCACTATAGACACGGTCAACTAAAGCACAAATCATAAACATCACAAGACATGGTTTCAGGGCCAATTCTCTTATCCCCAGTGGAGTCGCCAGACTGTAGACAACAGAACCTGGGCGACTCTGTTCTAGGCTCGCGGCCTAGTTGGGAGTACGAAAATAACATGGAGTCGCCACCCGGTGTGAACCGGGACAAAGATTTAAGGCCGCACTCACCCCTCGCAAGGGAAGACCTCAAACTGTTGGGTTCGGAATGGTCTCTTACTTATGTCACTTGTGATGATATAATTTGTGCAATTAATCAACCGAATCTACTCAATAATCATGCTCAACGGTACTTAGATCTAACATGCTTTCATCCAAATAACTCCACGCAATGTAACACAACGAGCATATTGAACCATTAAATCAACATGTATGAATCATTACCCAAGCCACATCATAAACTAATATTATGCATAAAGAACAACTTAAATATGCTTTAACAAATAAATATCAAACTAAATTAAACCATGCTTTAAATAATAAACGAATAACCTAAAGACTATAACATGCTCAAATACAAATTTGGATGAGACGAGAGATGTGTATCCTAAGTGGTACGTGGCATTGTATCCCGAGTGCAGACCATACTACCGTCCATTCGGAATCGGCTATGGAATTTATGTCCGGGTTTCCATCCGATATACCACAAAAGGGGAACACATATCCCGCTCATCCAACAATCACATCATGCTTCAAACGACTCTCATTCAATTATATATCAAAATAAATAAAACAAAAATAAAGAAGATAAGTAAAAAAAGGTGCCCTCAGGTCTAACCTCTTTCGTCGTCCAAGAAAGGGCGTTACACGTCCGTTGGAAGGGTGAATGATCTGCAACCTTTTTAATTCGTTAACTCAACGTCTTTCTTCGCCGTTTTGCTGTTCGGGCTGCTGTTTTTTGGTCCGTTTCGCTGCTGTTTCCTCGCGGTTTTCTGGTCACTGTTTTGGTGTATTAATGGCTTGTTTTGTGCGGTTTCGGGGTACTGTTTCGAGTAGTTTTGGGGACTGTATTGGGGAGTCTTTATGTGAGGTTATGGGGAATGTTTTGAGCAGTTTGGGGATTGTTAGGCGTGAAAACTGGGCAGTGGATGGAGGCTATTTGCGGCAGTTCAGGGCTAGACAGTGGGCGTGAAAGGGTGGCAGTGAAGGGGACTATGTTTCAGCGTGCAGTGAAGGAGGGTTTTGGCGTGCTGTAGGCTTGATTTGCGTTGTTGTCTTTAAGTGGCTAAGCGTGAGTTAGGGTCTCGTTTGTGATTTTTTGATTTGTGTTGAGAGAGAGATGTGGTCGAGAGTTGATGCGAGAGGATGAGCGAGCTGGGGTTTATTGTTTTCTCCCTTTGTTGTTTTTTGTGAGAATGAGCTAGTGAAGAGGAGGGTTCTAGGGTTTTTTATGTTATGTTTATATATTGAGGGAATTAGGGTTTGCATGGTTTAATTAGGAAATAAAATCAATTAATTGGGTGTATTATTTTAGGTAATAAAATTGTGTATTTTAGGTAGGTAATATTTAAATTAGGTGATTGATTTATTAAAGTTAGGAATGAATTGATTTTTATTAGATTTTAATTTGGAAGTGAATTATTTAATTTTGATTTGTTTTAATTTAATTTAAATTGGAATTATTTTGATTTAGTTTAAATGGATTTTAATTTGATTTAGTTTAATTTCAATTTAGTTATTTAATTTAGTTATTTAATTATATTTTAATTCAATTTAATTTGTGACATGTATTTTAAATGTTTTAATTATTTAATTTGTGAGATGTGATTTAATGAGTTTGGTGTGTTTTAAAATAGAGGTCCAACAAGCGAACTCGAAGCGAAATAAGCGAGTTAAATCCGACCAAAATATCAATTTCCAACTTTACCCTTCTGACGTCCGTTTCCGCGGCTTTCACAATCAAAGAGGTAGTGTCTCCCACGAGACTCATCATCGGGACTTATATGTAAAAATGCAGTGTCTACAAGATGTCCCACTCGGCATTAGTGTATTATAGAGGATGTCCCAAATGTCATTATTATATATAGCTTGTCATTTGCTTGAGATTCCATTCGACACTCCACATATGAGGCTTGTCACTAGTTTGAGATCTCGTTTGACATGAGATGGAAGAAGTCTTAACAAGATAGTTGAGATTCCATTCCTCACGAAAATGAAGAAGTCATAGCTAGAAGTTCCACCCCACACGATAAGGAAGAACAATTAGCTAGAGGCAGAAACACCATTTGACACTACAAAGATGTAGTCCCGGCTTAAGAATGATGCTTTAGATGAGGATACAACAAGTTGGTATCCCACTCAACACTACGAGGATTTGATCTTGGCTCAAGGAAGATGCTTCAAATGAAGACACATCAAAAGGATATTATCCCTTCGACATTGCAAGGATGTAGACTCTACTTAATGAGGAAGCTCCAATTAATATCTGTGAAGATTCGTTATAAGGTGAGAGTCTCACTTGACATTGTGGGGCAGTAAACTCATTCTAAAGAGAATACACCACTCGAAGACAACTCTCCACCACGTGCTACCCGTGACCAGGCGCAGACCATTCGAAGACAGCCCTTCATGAACACCCATGTCGTCTCAACATACAAACCACCCCCACAAACCCATTCCATGACAAACACGTCACCAAAACCATTACCCATGCGACAATAAGCCATACGACAATAATCCAGCTGACACAGGGGGGCCAAACACTTACTGCCAAAAGATGCAGGTCGAAACTGAGAAACAAGAAACCCACGCCATCGAGAATAAAGCCCAAGCTAAATTCTAGTAGGCCCAAATCAACATCATGCCCACTGAAAGGTAAAATCCACGCACATGAAAGCAGGCCACGTGACAAACAGATTTTTTTAAAAAAACTGAGTCAACCCAGCAAAGGATCAAACCCAGGAGATTTCTGTGAACATGATGAAGATTATTATGAACATAATGAAGATTCAGCGGTCAACGTTGGTCAGAACCAGCTCGAAATTCAGATTCGATCACCGATCACGAGCAAAAAGAAAATTCAATAAGGCCCCCACAAATTGTCGTATGCTCAAAATAGTAAATAATAATTGATAGTTTAGTGTCGCGCTAACATGTATTGTGGCGAACTAGGGAATCAACCTCAACTGGCTAAAACTGCTACTATTCGAATAACGGTGTTGTGCCGCAAATACACAAATTGTAAGTGGCAATGACTCGAACGACCATGTACGCCAAATGACCGTGCATAATACTGTAATAACGTCGCCATCATGGAGATTAACGAGTCGAGGTCCTCTGACGGAAGCTGGAACTTTAAGATGAACGACCCGCCGATTGTGAGAGCCGCGACACGAGTGAAGAAATCGTGATGTTACGATGGACAACCATGATGCAGGTTTCTCCACTGACGTAGCAAAGCGACTTGTCGTGTGGACGTGGCACGAGGTGACCGCCATAGCTGCACATGAGATAGAGCTTAGAGGAAAGCAAGGCAGCACTGTTTGGAAAGGTTCATCCCAAGATTCGGTGTCTCGGGAACGAGGAGAGGAATCGATGAAGTCGGCGTAGGGTTGAAGGATCGTCGTGCTGGTAAATGGCGAAACAAGGCTGTGGCGGGTCCATCGTCGGTGGGTGGAGTAGTTTCTTTTTGGGATTGTGTTTTGTTTATTTTTATGTTCATACTCCTAACCTACAAGCTTGCCTCTAGTAAAGCATCCAAACAAGAAATCCCACAGCCTTCCTACATAAGTCTAGTGAATAACGACAAGCACACTGCATGTCGGCTCACATAGCTTGCATGGCTCATTTTATGATGTTTATTTGCATAGCTATTGTAGCTCATTTTGTAATTTTGGCTCATTTCGACTCTGCAAATATCAATGTTTGATATTGGACGGAATTTCCATTCAACACTACACAAATTAAGACATGACACTAGCCCATTCGACACTACACATTGAAGTATCTCTGGCAGTGCAAACACTTTGAAGATGAAGAACAAAATGCAAACTCGATCTGGGTTCTTGCTTCCTTGGAGGGAAGACATGTTCGCTTGCTCACAATTGGGCCATTTGGGCAGGATTAAACGAATAGGTCCTCAAATTGGGCTGGACTGTTTTCGGGATATTGTTGCTTGGAGCTTGGGCCTCATACTACATATATGATCTTGTAGAATGAAGAAAGACGACCCTCATTGCCTTATATCTCATTCACACTACATATATGATCTTGTAGGATAAGGAAAGAAAACCCCCATATCAGGTCGAGTAGAATGAGAAGGGAAGACCCACGTGGAACTTCATCATGTCTAGTAACACTTTTAAAACTCCACCAGTTCAAGTAGAGTAAATAACCTCTTGTACAGACCTAGTAGAGTGTAGAGTCAACATATAACTTTCATCCAGACCAGGAAAAATTTGAAGACTCCCATGGTCCTTGACCAGTAGTGTGGAGATTATAGTGGTCTCAACGAGTCTAGTTGGCAGGGGACATCCCCCAGTTGACTCATGTTGACTCAAATAAAGACATGGACTTCCTACAGTCCATACGACACAATGTCGTATGAAATAATTCTTGAACCATCATCTGGTTCAGTTGACAGGGGACATCCCCCAGATGACTCACGTCGAGTCAAGTTTTTCGACATGGACTACACATGTCGTATGGCTTACGTCCTGAACCCTCATCTGGTTCAGTCGACCGGGGACATCCCCCATGGACTCACGTCGAGTCAAGTTTTTCGACATGGATTACACGTGTCGTATGACTTATATCTTCCTGGCCTCATCAAGTCCAGACGTCCGGGGACATCCCCCATTGACTCATGTCGAGTCAAGTTGTATATATGAAACAAACTTGTCGTGTGTGACTTATAACCCGACCTTCATCTGGTCCAATTTATTGGGTACTTCCCCAATGGCTCTAATAGAGTCAAGTTCATTATCCCAACCATCGTCTAGTTTGGTCGACTGGGTACTTCCCCAATGGCTCTAATAGAGTCAAATTCATTATCCCAACCATCTCTGGTTTGGTCGACTGAATACTTCCCCAATGGCTCTAATAGAGACAAGTTCATTATCCCAACCATCGTCTGGTTCGGTCGATTGGGTACTTCCCCAATAACTCTTGTAGAGTCAAGTTCATAACTTAACATTCGTTTGGCTCAATCAATAGGCAGCATCAACGCTCGAGTGCACCTACGACACATGCGTCAAGTACTCTCCAAGCCAAGGACTCCTTGACTTAGAGAGTAGGGGACAAACTGTATGGGCCAAATTTGGTCCAGGGGCAATTTTGTCCTTTTACTCTGAGCTCGAGCTTCTACCTCAAAAGGAAGCCCCGATGTTTAAAGTGTATAGAGGACAAGAAATTCACAAGCCCATGCCCAATGAGACACCACGTGCTCAAAGCATAATCGGGTCTCACCCTACTCCAATTCACATAACGTCCAGGGTCATAAATGCTATTTACAACCCATCCGTTCCAGTCTACAACGCAGTAATAGCCCCTCATGAATTCAGCTGTTACCATAATCCAACGGACGATTAATCAAAGGCAATAAATGCACACGTTACAAAAGCATGTATAAAGAGAGAAACCTGTTCACGGGGATGGAGGGCGGGCTCTCCTACCCCTTGCTTGGCATGGACATCCTCAAGCTCATCACACCTCCAACTGACCGCCCTCACGGCACCCTACAAAGTTCAAGGTAGTATCCAACCTTTGACTTCCCTCCTTCAAACTCCTTAGTACCTTCACTGACTTAAGCGTCGGAGTGCCCCCGACACCCACCACACCGGTGGGCAGTACTCCCGCTCATTCTACATCTTTGTTTTGCAGGATCTCCAGTGCCTCATCCTCACGAAATCTCAATTGTAGGCCTCGGGAGAAAACCAACGTCTACAATAGGTTCTGGCACTTCGGCCTCGTCGTCCGGGTCCTGCACGATTGGTACATGATCGTCTGAAGAGGGAAGTTCAAATAAAGGATGGTTTCTCGGAATTTCCTCAACCCTTGGACACGAACGACAAAATTCTATATGTGGCTCCGTACCTTGGGGATCGGCTCCGGACGAATCACCGGTAACGGCTGTTCCGCCCTCTTATGGAATTTGCTCCACGATTGGAGCCTCGGCTGCTTCGTCCTCATCTGATGGGAGCTGCACAATCGGTACCTCAGCAGGTCCTACCTCCTCAAAACCTTCAAGTATAGGAGCTTCAGCCCCCAGAGTTTGGGCCGTTTCGGGCATCGCAGAGGGCGGTTCAATCATAAGCACTTGCACAAAGTAAAAAATTAGAACCTCAATTTACATCAAACTCAAAAGAATACGGGCTTCAAACTCATACCTTAGGATGACGTACAAGTGGCACGTCTGAATCCGAGCTACGGTTGGGGGAAGGCTGCTTCCTTTTGGTGAGCTTTATTTTCTTGGGTTTGGCCGTCTCAGTTGCCTTTTTTGACCCCGTTGGCTCAGAAGACTTTGGGGACAATGAGATAATAGGAAATACCCTCATAGAAGGCAGAGAAAAAAATCGTTCACGGGCAGGTGGCCAGAAACGATCAAAAGAAGAATGGACCGATGTACAAGAAGCAAAATGAGCTATGACAAAAGCAGAAAGTAAAGAACGAGTTTCCGATAAGGATTCCTCCACGTCAGAAACCGAAAAGACTTTAAAACGGTCCGACGAAGCGGAACGCGTATGGAAGAAGGAAGAGGCCATCCTTGAAAGAGGCCAAGCTAACGGGCGACGAAGTTAGGCGAATACACCTCCACTCCAGCCTTGCCATTGGCCCCAGTCAGGATGTCATGAATCAGATCGCAGCTGCATAAAAACCTACGCCATATGCGAAGACCTGACTCATCATCTTCTAAGTGAGGAAGATCATGAACGAATGATGGGTTGTTCCCCACTGAGAAAGGGAAAAAAATGGAACCCGAGGAAGAGTATAGAGATATTCAAAAGCAGTACGAGGGAGGAAAGAAGATGGCCGAAGCTGGGCAAAAAGAAGACCGGAACAAGGATAAGAATGATTCGAATCAATGGCGTCGAAAACAGGGAAATAGGCTCTCAACCAAAGCTGAACGAGCCACAGAGGGCCAGAGGTAATGGGTGAGGCCCCCAACCGAAGTTATTTTTGGAGCACGGCCAAACCCCGATAAATAGCAGCTAGCAAGAAGGATGTCGGGTCCAAACGACGACCATTGGCAAAGTCTGAAGAGATGGGGAGGTAGCCCGCCACAAGCTTTTGGCTAGGCGCACAAATGATGTATTTGCACAGCGAATAGTGAAGGAAGGCCGTTCGCTCCAGCATCGAAACAGGACCAGCCAGTTTCGAAAATGTGCGAAGAAAAGAAGTGTAGAATGAAAAGGATGAAGGGTGTCCATTGAAGGAGGAGGGAAACAGAAGGTTGTGCAAGCCGAGATGGGTGCACCCAGAGGGGCCAGCCCGGTGAGAGCACTGATGTCACGAAGAGTGATAGTAAAAGGACCAACAGGGAAAATGAATACATTGTACTCAGAAGACCAAAAGAGCAAGGAAATAGGAAACAAGCTGCGGTCAAAAGAGGGCAAGGCCAACGAAAGTTCGATGAAGGAAAGGAAACCATTCTTCTCTAGAAAGGCACGAGTATCCGCATGCAATAGCATACGTTGGAACCAAGACTCGAATGCGGTGTCATGTTTGGGCCACGTGCGAATCGGGTTGGATTGAGCCAAATGAGAAATATTAATTGGCTCTGAAAACGGGAGACCAGAAGAGGAAGAGAACTGTTGAGCCAGCGGGGCGGTGGCAATGGTATGGTCTTCTATAAAAATGGGACCAAGCGCACACTGGTCGTAATTCTCGTTGAGAGTATGAACACCAAAAGTACCCACGGAAGAATCGTCCAGTGCCATCTTATAATCAGCAAAAGTAGAGGAACTGGTTTTGGGAGCAGAGGAAGAAGACGCCATTGATACCAGGAGATCGAGAGTAAAAAAGAGTTTTCCAATGCGGGGTGAAAGTAAAGAAAAAACCAGAGTGGGCTAAACCCTTATATAAACAGACGAAAGGCTCAGCATGGGAAAGATGTCGCAACCCGAATTATCGAGGGATGGAAACGGCGGGAAAACGAAAAGAATGAAGGATCACCATAAACAGGTATTAGAATACAATTCAGTGTAAAAGTGACGTGCGACGAAAGGAGACATGGAAGTGACGTAAAAAATGGCTCTTAAATGGGCCTCATGATGAAACGTGTTGGGAAGAGTCACGCATTTATTGCAGAAGTGATGGCTTCGCATGTGACTGTAAAAGACGGCACAACCAATTGCAGGGCGAGAATTTCTCCTTCGGGCTAGTCACACTCTCAGCATCGGCCACTAAATTGGCCAAGCCCCAATATCGGCCTTCAATAGGTCGGCCAAACTTCGGCATCTTAGCATCGGCCTTCACTAGATCGGCCAAATACAGGTGTAAACATAAGCGTCCCCCCAGGAAACATCGTCTAGGCTATCACCACTATTGATGCGCGTGACATAAGAAAATCAGAGTCGATGTGACAATACCACCAGAGTGCAGGTCACTTTCGACAGAGTCATGTTTAGGGCAGAGAGCCCATCAATCGGTCAGGTAACACATGAAAAGCATTGCAAATGAGAACAATATCATGCCTTGAGAGTATTTAAAAGAAGGGGAGTTGAAGAAATAGCTTATAAGAAAAACCTCTCCCAACCGCCCGGCCAAGGGCCAATCCTACTCAAAACTCCTCAGCTTGGCTTTCCCTAATCAAGCAAATGCTTTGGCTAACAGATGAAAGGGGAAAGAACATAAGAAACAGAACAGAGCCGGGAAAAAGAGAAGATCTGCATGAAACAAAGGCCATCGGAAATGAAAGCTTCTCTTTAATGAGGTGTGAAATGGAATGTAAAAGGGTTAGCTAACGGCCATCCACACGGTGTGAGGTGTGAAATGGAATGTAATGGTGTGGATGGGCTATATCCGTTAGCGATGGCTGACCAGGGTCCTCGGTGGGGAGGGTACTGCATCCCCTGGTTGCGGATGGGTTACGCCCGTTGACCGCAGCGGACCGTATTCCTTTGCGTGGATGATGCTGCATTCCTCGGCTTCACAGGTTCTCTGGACTGAGGGAACGGCCAGGGGACTAGTTAGTCGAGGGCGAAAATCCCAGGCTTCACAGATTCTCTGGACTGAATGATCGGCCGGGTGACTAGCTAGTCGAGGGCAAGGAAAGAATACCCATCGGATCAGCCCTCGATTGGCGTGGTGGTCTTCCCTGAACGAGGAAAGAACGAACCTGGATGAAAAGCTGAAAAATCCACCTCGATTTTCACTTCCAGTGCAATCAAGGTGAATTTGGGGGACAATTGTTGGCAAAAGAAAAAATGCCACCCTGGAGCGAAATCGCCCTAGAACGAAGAATGAAGGACGAAGGCAAGAAGGGCGATGAAAGGAAGAGCGATCAGAGCGATCACTAGATTAGAGCGAAAAGAACCCAGGACGACCGAAGCATTAGAACGAGAACACGTAATGCAGTTGATCCACGACTAACAGTTAAGCAGTTTTCCCTCCACGATCAAACAGTTAAGACGCACTACTCAACGGTTGAAGACACGATCCAGCAGCTGCAGGGAGATACTGGAACTGCCCAAGCAGTTTACAAGCTTCACTATAAAAGCTCACTCTTACAGAGAGAAAGACCCCGATCAAATGAAGACTCAAACGAACATTTTTCTTATCTTTTAGTTTTTATAACTTTTAAGACTGTAATTTGTGTGTATGCGCCCCTTGAAGGCTTACTCACTTAATCAAACACCCTTACTGGGACTTTGTCTCAGGAGGTTTGAACCTTACACGTTTCTCTTTCTTCTTCGCGCACAAAAATCGAGCAAACAGAATGTTATCAATCCTATATATGGATAAATAGTTATCGTATAATTTCATGAAATATTATTTAATGAAACCTAACAATAAATATATTCTATTATATTAATTTTGTATGCATTAAATAAGCTATGATGTCATTTTAATCCTTATAATTTTGAAAATATAAGTTTTAGTCCATCTTAAATATTTTTTGTTAATTTTACATCACTTTTCATCCGATTAGTTTTAAATGATTTGAATATATCAAAATTTATTTAAAGATAATAAAAAAAATTCCAAAATTATCTGAAAATTGACTCAATTAACAAAAATATATAACGGCATAAACTAAAGTTTATATTTTCTAAAATTATAAAAAATAAAACTTATATTTATAAAATTATATGAATTAAAGCGTTATAATAACAATTTATATGATTGTTAAATGTCATTTCCCCTATTAATACTAATTAGTTCAATTGATTTTCTTTCCTTCTTAAATAATAAATATCCACATCACAAATTTTGGTAGACAAACACTCTCATATAAAGTTATAAAATAACATGTTAATTTACGTACATATTTTCATCTTAAAATAAAAATAACAATTAATTTATTAGAGCAAAACAAAATGAACTCAGCATTACTATTAGTTCTATAATTCCAAAAATAACTTATTTCGAAACTCATTTAATCCGATGATCCGATCCGCTAATATTGCCCCCCATTAATAATATTCCAATAAATCCATTAGAAAACTAATTGTTAATTGCTAATTTAACAAAATTCCACCTAGATTACTAAAAATATAATTTTTTATTAAAAAAATTAAAAAACAAAACCTTGTCCGTTGATAGCTTCGCGCAAATTCAAAAACTTACCGTCGGTTGCCCGCGTTTTAAGCAGTATTTACAAATGACAAGTCCTTATTCAGTTCTTCTGAAAATATCTCTCAACTCCCCAATACTTTGCGAAAATTCATTTCTTGAAACCCAAGAAACGCTCTCTCCCAACGGTTGCATTTCTCAAGAACAGCATCCATCATCAATGGCTACTATCTTTGACATGTTTGCCGCAGACCCTGCGCCATTACCAATTCTTCTTCTTGTAACAACGGCTTCAATTCTTTTACTCGTGCCATGGCTTTTCTCTTTCGAGTTCGACTTAGAATCCTCGGAAGGCAATACCCATTTAGCACTTCTGGCTGTATCATAACCCTAGTAATGGTGGTTAGATGGTTATCTTCTACTGGAGTTTCGCTATCAACGCCGCGCTCTGATGGGTGTTGCCGGAGCTCCAGTGGGTGCTTCTCTGAGGGATTTTGCCGTTCGTGGTGGCTTCTTTGATCGTCTTGTTGTTTGTAATGGACAGTTCCAGAATCAGATTCATGGAAACTGGCTTTTTGGCGCCTTTGGGTAGGGTTCATGTAAATGTGTATTACTACACATTTGGACGGTTGCAATTTGTATACTTGTTGACAATTTTGATTTATATAGAATCGATGTAAATGTATTTTGTAAGATTTTTTTTTTGGGATATAAATGACATGTGTAATTTAATACCTATTTTTAGTTATTTTTTAATTTTTAACACGCGTGGTAATTGATGATTGGCTTGTTGCATGGATGACGTGAACCACCGTTTCACACAAAGATTTCTCGAAATCTTGATTGTAATAACAATAGTAATGCTACATATATCCATCATGCTCAAATTACTAACATAATATAATACAATAAAAAAAAAGATGGCCCGGTGCAAAAATCTTGGAGGAGTCTGAAAAGCGAGCATGTCACAATGGAGCAAATCAAGGCTCACTCTTAATAACAACCTGTTTCAATTATAATTTGATTATCTAATTTCTGTTTCCCTTGTTCGATTAGGGTTTAATAAAGGGTATTGCCTAAATATTGCGAGTCCACAGCAAATTGTAAACAAATTGCCTTTCAAAAAGACTAGTTTTATTTCCCACAATCACATCAATGAACTCCATGTTACAACAGATCTGCTGAAGATACAGCGCCAATTCAATTGTGATCAAACAAAAAATAAACAGCCTAAAATGTTACAAGGACAGGATCCTAATAGCATTCCACGTTAAATAGTAAAAGCTAATAAACTTCATAGCCACAAGGATGGGAAAAATCATGCAGTAGGAAAAGATAGAAAGTGTTTTTCTGCAAATCGTTTGGTTTTCTGGGCCCGTAGGTCATCTTCGAACCACAGTAACCGTAAAACCCATTAAGCACTTCAGTTTCATGCTGATCTGGTTTCAATTTATTTAAACAGCTGCAGGAACTTGAGTCTCTACCGATTTCAAGACCTCTTCACCCATCTCCTGGCATCCTACTAATTTCTGCATATGCAAATTTGAGTCAATAAAAACTAATGCAATAACCCTGAAGATAGCAAATTCTCTTCAGCTGTTAAAAAGCATATTGTAATCGAAATAAACAATTGCTTTAAGCCAGGAAGGAAGAAAATTTCTCACACTGCAAAATTGGGAACAAAGACATTCTGGTTTTCCAGTGAATTATAAGATTTTGTAAATAATTTAAACATTGATTCTTTCACTGGTTGGGACAAGGGACAATAAAATGAAACTTAACAGGCTTTTCCCCATAGACAGAGAAAAGTAAAAAAGAGGGACACCTGAACCCATGCCGGTTCAACATTCTAGATTGAATTGATGGCATCTTAGCATGGTAAAACCCATGCAGATGGGGAAAATCAGTTATTTATACCAAGATGCCAAACTCGGAAAAATTTATGATCAAGAGGTTCTATTGGAAATCGGATGCTTGTAGTTTTCCTTTCTTTCTATTCCAATGATGGGGAATTGACAAAATTATATCTACATGTCTCACACAATACTGGGTGCAATATTGCTTTTACTTTTCTTGCACGCGGTAGAATCTTCATCTATTCTAAATTCATTTAGTTCTTCTAGCTATGCTATCGCTATGGATAAAAAGAAAAAAGTAATAAAGGTTGCAGGTCATGGAACTAAAATACATACAGTTCCAGCGGAGTGTATGTCACCCGTTCGAAGTCCCTTATTTAGAGTATCTAAAACTGCTTTCTCAATTCTCTTTGCAGCATTTTCCTCCCCTAAGCCATACTTCAAAAGCATAGCAGCACTGAGTATAGTAGCCAATGGGTTTGCTTTATCCTGCATATTTAGTCATAACATTCCACATTCAATGTGCCCTACTTTTTTCTTTATGTTAGACAAAAATAAAATGTGACCAAAAGAGCTAATTAACCTGTCCGGCGATATCAGGAGCAGAGCCATGGATTGGTTCAAAAAGCCCAGGTCCCTGCGGCAGTGGAAACATTCAATGTAAAGTAAAATGAAAAAAATATCATAAACTCCTCTAGAATATAAATGAAGGCACTAGCCTAAATTCACTTTGAACCACTAATTTGAAAACGATCAAACAATTAGCCATACTGATTCACCAAGACTAGCAGATGGAAGCATTCCTATACTTCCAGTAATCATTGAAGCCTCATCAGATAAAATGTCGCCAAATATGTTGTTCGTCACAATTGTATCAAACTGCAACATATTTCATCATTAAATACTGTAAGTCTTTCTGTTTCTCAGAAATGGGGATCTAGAACAGAAATTTTCTCATCTAAATGTCTAGGAGTCTCAGGTAAATTGAAAATAAAGTTTGCACCAATTTTAACCTGTTTTGGATCGCGAACAAGTTGCATTGCAGCATTGTCGACATACATATGGGAGAGTTCAACATCAGGATACTCTGAGGCTATTGCCATGATTCTTTTTCTCCAAAACATTGATGCCTGGAAAATTAATTAAACTCCTGGTAACATATTTTGCATTCTGAAAACTAGCAAATATTTTATACAGTACACCAGATATATTCCAACAAAGATCCCTAAGCCAACCACATGCTTCACTAACTCAATATTTCAATGTCAATAGTTCGTTATTATTAGGTCATAATATGATCAGATATACGTAAGTTTAAAACAGTGGGTAGAGTAAACAAATTACTGAGCAAGTACATTGCTGAAAATGCGCCTGTTAAGCAGCTTTGAGAACCAGTTACAGCATACCATTTCATACTCTCAGGCTTCAGCCCTAAAGTTACTAAAAGATGATATCAGATAATTTATTTGCAGAATTTTGCAATTAAGACAAGTCGAATAAGTTAAAAAATAATAAGAATGACAATGAAATTCAAAAAATGCATAACCATATTGGAGTTTAATATAAAAGATAAATCAGAATGAAAGTTTGAATAGGCTGCATAAACAAAATTATCAACTAGAATTCAAATACAATAAAAACTTGACAAGACAATGACCAGATAATCAACTATAAAGGGACTTGGAAGATTAAAAGTATTTAAAAGTGGAATTTTCATTAAAGAATTTTAAAGTATTTAGCTAACAGCATGAGTGTTGGCAGACAGAAACCAAAATGGTCCAAATCCAAGTCCACAGTTTAAATTTAATCCACCTGGACCTTGTCATCAACTAATGATGTTAGGCTTAAGTTTCATCAAAATTTACTCCATCCTTATTTCAAGACCCACACAAATTTTTGCTTTAGTATCCCCTAATTTTGGGTTTCATGTAATCTTATCAGTTCTATATGCAACCATCTTATTAATTACATAATGGAAAGCTAAATGATATAGGCCATGTTTGGTAGTGCGGTTTGATCTCACAAAACTGTATTTTGGTCAAAACACAATCTCTAAGTGTTTGGTTAACAATAAAAAATTATGATAATTGATCGTGATTTTTTTTTTTAAAAAAAAAAAACTAAATCTTGCAAAAGTTGAAATTTTTAACTTTTACTCGGGATCAAAATACAAAAAAAAAAAAAAAAAGCACTATGATTATTTTATTAACATCACCATCAAAATATTAAAAAAAGGCACCGCAATTATTTTAGTAACATAGGACAAAATTTATGAACCATCATTTCTTCACCACACTTCTTTAATCACAATATTAAACAGAGCCATAAAATAATTTCCAGTCTAACAATTATATAACAAAACACCGGTACCACATTTATATCTACAAGTAATATCACTTTTGCAGGGTCCAAAACATAAACATTCAGTGTCAAAGACAAACATTTGCTATAGGAGGAAATTGGTTAAACATATACAACCATACCTCCAAGACATTTGCTTTATCAACGGAACAAAGTTTTCCACGACGTTTCCGAGCAGTCTCAAATGCAACACGAGCAATACGATCCACCTGGCAGTGCAATTTCATTTAATGTTAAGTATTAATTTATGCCAAAAAATCAAAAAGTTATTGAAAATGATCGGAAAGACAACTAAAAAAAACCAATCGAGGATCTGCAGGGGCAGAAAGTAATATAATATGGTTGCTATTTATGAGTTATCATTTCAATTCTCCTATATAGAGAAAAGTATATGCAATGATATTAAAACCTTTTAGACAACCTTTACAAAACTATTGTAGATCCAGCAATGCATCAAAGAGACACAGATGCAATTGGACACTATGAGGTTCACGTAAGCAAAAAGTGTGTTTTTCATTTACAGAGAAGATTTCTACTTGTGATGGCAAATATAAATTGATCACTATCAAACTAGTATTTTCCGGCATATACAACAACCACTTAGTAGTGATGATGATGACAACAGCAGCGATGAAGATGCCTTTTTAGTACCAATTGCAAGATTGTGATAATTGATGTGGTATTATACTATTATTATACTATAGCATGTACATAACAATGACAAAGAACAAGGAAAATTAATGGAAGTTACTAGAGAGAACTTTCATCAGAAATCTACCTCATAGGCAGCATAAACCTCTGTATTGAAGCCAATCTCCTCACCAGTTTCAGTGGAGCCAAAACCCCTGGGCTTTCCAAAATAAATACCTATTTTCAGAAAATACCATCATGCAATGGTTATTCCCAGAAAAAGGGAGAAACAGAACAAAAGAAGAGCCAATCCATGTGATTCATTACAATGAACACACACTGACCTCCAGTGAGCTCCCTCACAACCATAAGGTCAACACCTTCTGCAACCTCCTTCTTCAAGGTAGATGAGTCCACTAACTGAAAGAGCAACGCAGAAAGAGATATCTCAAGTAGGAGCAAATCCAGATTTTATTTTTGTTTTTGTTTAAAAAGAAACAGAAAACGCGCACACACAAATGTTTTCAAATAAGTATCAGTTTTAACCAATTTTCCCACAGATTTATTATTTAAGTAGAAGTGTCCGTTTAATTGGACGAACTACATTATGTTGCGTCTACTAATCACGCAACAAATTAATACCATCATCATCATTCAAACACAACACACATAAACACTTGGAAACTTGAATGAATAAATTGTTTAATGAAATTTCTAATCTTTATTTTATATAGAGATTACTTGCTTGAGAAATACCAAGCTTCTTGCTGCTGGATAACAAAGAATGTCTACAAGAAAGACAGAAAAATGAAATATTTTCCTCAGGTCATATGAAAGTTTAGGATTTTGAATCTTGAGCCTCGACTCAATTCAACATATATCACTTTAAATTAACTTAATATCAAGCATAGTGAATGATGCAAGACTTACCACAATGCTTTAACCACTGAACTGATGCCTCCCTATTTGATATCTTAAACTTTAATTTCGCATTACTAAAGATTAGTTGCTGTGACAAGCATCCTTTTACGTATATGAGAGGCAAAAGTAAAACAGTTATTTATTTATTTTTAACACGGCAATCCAGTTATTGAACTTCAATAAAAGTGAATACACTTGTTGTGACAAGCATCCTTTTACATATATGAGAGGCAAAACAGTTATTTATTTAATTTTAACATGGAAATACAGTTATTTAACTTCAACAAAAGTGAATACACTTGTTATTGCACTTTTAAGGCTGTTACTATGACCTACTATTTAATAATGTCTCCTTTTGATAGAAAAATTAAGCCAGAGACCTTGAGTGTGAATCTTTTGAACCTTGCATGCAATGATCATATGAGAATTAGCTAAGAATATGCTTTTATCTCCATACAAATAATTCCAATACAAAATTCTACACAAGTGATTCCATAATTAGGCAAGTATGTTGAAAGAATAGAAAATCTGTAAATTGCAACTAAACAAAACATTACCTGTGGTAAAACAGTTGCTGGCCTCAAATTTGCAAAGACTTTTAGACCTTCCCGTATCTGAAGCAATCCAGTCTCTGGCTTCAAATGTTTCTCATTTTTATCCCATTTATACCTTTGACACGAAGAAATAAATAAACTTACTAAATCATAATATTTTCCAAAAGAATAACGAAAGATAATGTACCCTCCTATTGCTCCAAGAAGAACTGCATCTGATTGTTTTGCTGCCAAAAGTGTCTCCTCAGGTAATGGAACACCAACCGAATCCAACGCTGATCCTCCCATTGGCATCTCTTGGAATGCAAATTCAATCCCTAACATAAAAAAAAGAAGTAAATATCAATCAAATGTTTCTGCAATAGATGCTCTAAAATACTTAATTTTACTCAAAAAATCGACATTGACATGAATAATTGTCAAATTAAATATTTTTGGACTGAAATCTAAACATAAACCCTAAAATTTCTTCTATTAATTAAAAAAAAATGAAGGTATACTTAACAAAGACTATATAATTAAAATGCTTTAAACAAATTAATAATTAAAATGTATTAAAAAGAGAGAAAGAGAGGACCTTCGAGAGAGCCAGCGAGCATGAGGACGTTTTTGGCAACGGAGATGACTTCGGGGCCGATGCCATCGCCGGGAAGGAGAGTGATGTTGTACCGTTTGGTGGGTGTGGCGGCGGCGCACCTGATTCTTGTCGGTTTAAGGGAGTGTTTGGTTGTTGGTTTAAGATTAAACGCAGGTTTTAGTGGCTTCACATTTAGCTGCAATGAAGCCGCCATTTTTGCTGGAGACAAAAAGATAGAGATGGTTTGGATGAGTGTGAGTTCGTGTTTTTTGGGACGACTCACAGGACAGCTTCTGCTACTCTTTTCCAATTAATCGCTCGTTACTACAACAAAAACAAAATCTAATTTTGAGCACGGGTGAAAATTTGGATCCATAGTCTTTAGATTCGGGCCGGGTTAAATCCTAATAGGATTTTAAATCTGAGTTTCGTAAAATAAAAATCAAAAGCGAAAAAAAAACATCCAATTCCCGAATTTACAAGTTCGGATTTCATTACACATGTATTTGAGTTTCATATTTGACATCTGAAATTCAAATTTTTCATATTTTTTATTTAGACTATTCAAGTCTAAACTGGATCATAATTTTATTACCATCTCTAAACTTAATTTAACTGAGATTAATCTAATCTAACTTTACAAATGGAGAATATCTCTGGTAATTTATAATTCATTCAGAATAAATAAGAAAAACCCACAAATATATAAAATATTATTTTATTTTATTTCTCTATTATTTTATAACCATTTACACTATTTATCAAGTCTAAAAATAATAATTTCCCAAATGGTAATGAACATGACCTATTTTGGTACAAACAATTTGAAGTTATAAAATCCTCTCCTAACAAATATTCAATTTTGATATCCACTAATCTTCTGTCAACCTGAACTGAACCTTCGATCAAACAAAATCTCTGCACTTCTTGTAATGCAATAAACCAACAAATGCTCTCCTTAATCACCACTCGTCGGCTTAATCCAATTTCTCTCTTCACTCGAACCCAAATCCTCTTCTCTTCCACTCCCCAAAACCCAGAACCCCAATCAAAGCCACACAATTTCGACCAAAACACCGTACACGAGACCCTCTCTTGCTACGCCAATGACTGGAAACGCGCCCTCGAGTTCTTCAATTGGGTCGAAACCGACTGCCACTTCACTCACACTACTGAAACCTACAATCGAATCATTGACGTACTGGGTAAGTTCTTCGAATTCGATCTCTCTTGGAACTTAATTCACCGCATGAAAAATAACCCCTGTTCGATTCCAAATCATACCACTTTTCGTATCATTTTTAAGCGTTATGTAACAGCCCATCTTGTTAATGAAGCAATTGGAACATTCAATATATTGGATGAGTTTGGGTTGAAAGATGAGATATCTTATGGTAATCTTGTTGATGCATTATGTGAGTATAAGCATGTGATAGAGGCGCACGGATTGTGTTTTGGTGAAGATAAGAATGTGGGGTTTAGTGGGTTTCGTGAGATGAATAATACCAAGATTTGTAATATGATTCTTCGCGGGTGGTTTAAGATGGGGTGGTGGGGTAAGTGTAGGGAGTTTTGGGAAGAGATGGATAAAAAGGGTGTTGTTAAGGATTTGCATTCATATTCGATTTATATGGATATAATGTGCAAGAGTGGGAAGCCGTGGAAGGCGGTGAAGTTGTATAAGGAGATGAAGAAGAAGGGGATAAAGATGGATGTGGTGGCGTATAATACAGTTATTCGTGCAGTTGGTATTTCGGAGGGGGTTGATTTTGCAATGAGGGTGTATCGTGAGATGAGGGAGATGGGTTGTCAACCGAGTGTTGTGACTTGTAATACTGTTATAAAGCTTTTGTGTGATAATGGGAGGGCGAAGGAAGCATATGCGGTGCTTGCTGAAATGCCTAAGAAGGGCTGTGTGCCGGATGTGATTACATATCATTGCTTTTTTCGATGTCTTGAGAAGCCGAGGGAGATACTTGGATTGTTTGATAGGATGATTGGTAGTGGGATTCGGCCTACGATGGATACTTATGTGATGCTTTTGAGGAAGTTTGGGAGATGGGGGTTTCTTCGACCAGTTTTCATTGTGTGGTGGAAGATGGAGGAACTTGGGTGTAGTCCTAATGACTTTGCTTACAATGCTTTGATTGATGCTCTGATTGACAAAGGTATGTTAGATATGGCAAGAAAGTATGATGACGAGATGTTCGCAAAAGGGCTATCAGCTAAGCCAAGGGAAGAGTTGGGGACGAAGTTTATATGTTAATCTTGAAGATGATGCTCATGGCAAATAACATATGCCAATCATGAAGTGGCTGTAAGAGTTTTGGCTATGCTATGGAAGGAGATTGGTAGAAGATTTGAGTATCCACATGAGTGCCTATGATGGATCATTTGTCATAATATGTGCTATTCAATTCACTCGAAACCTTCTTTGTGCTTGGAATTTTGAAGTTCTGTTGAATTACAGATTAGCAGCATATGCTTTTTGGAGAATTCCTGACATTGTATCCAAAGATGAACTTGGTAATAAAAAGTCCCCTGTGCATGTCATAAGCCCACCAATAATTTCTGCTAGTGAAACTGCACACTTTTTCTGAATACCATCATATGCAGAGAATGTCCGATCTAAATAACAGTTGCAACCAATTGTGCTGGAGTTGGACACCTTGTTTCTTACAAATGATTTTTCATCCACTGGTGAGCTCACAGTTATTTATTCTTAGTACTTTTTAATTTTAAATTTAACGATTGAAGAGTTGGTGGAGAAGTTGAGTTTTCACCACTTTTGTTGCATACAAGAGCTCTGCTGTAGAAGATCAAAGCCTTTTAATTCTTTTTTTGTTGTATTCTAAATTTAACAGTTCTGTAACATGCCCTTTCATGTTGTCCCCTGGGAAGTATTGGAATGGAAACCTCTTTAGTTTGTCAGTATTGCAGCCAATTAATTACATGTTTGTTTTGTTTATAAGCATTAGTTTCAAGTAATATACAATTTTCTTTTCTTATCTCTCTTTGCATCAGGCCATGCACATCTCTAACTAGTAACTACTGCTATTATTATAAGCATATGTTTCAATTATATGGTTATTAAATGAATTATTTTCTATTATTTTGGTCGAGAGAATTCTCCTACATATAATTTTAATCTATACAATTGGATTGAAAAGCCAAGAATTGGCCGAATCTATTGATTAACAATGGTAAGTGGAATCATATCATTATCAAATTACATTTCCATAATTCTTCATTTATGTCATGCATATCATGATAATTCGTTTTGAGAAAAGTCATATACAATATTGTTGTTAGTTTTGGAAGCAAACAATTAAAGGTATAAAGAAGTCACTTCAAGCATGTTTATTCACATGCATGATTTGTGATCTTTTTAGTCAACTATTTAGTGTGTTTAGACTCTTGTTTTGAATTGAAGATCCAGAGATGGAATGACTTTGGCTCTTGGAAAGAAGCTTGACTATGTCACGACTTGGACACTTTATTTACCGAACCGATTTATCGACTTTTCTTATTTGTCTAAATTGCCAGTGATGTTTCTGTTGTCATTTTAATCATCTTCCATCTCCTCCTTTTTTTTTTTTTTTTTTTTTTTTTTTTTTGCCCTTTTTGGTTTTATTTCTCTTCTCTGACTTTCTAGTTTCGTTTTGTCTGTGTTCTTTTTGTTTTTCAATTGGAAGTATAGATTACACAAGCTTGTGTATTAGGCTTCCTTGTAAGCAACATTCTGAATTACTTGTCCATTTGATATTCTTACCCAACACTCAAGTAATATTAGTAAAATGTTAGAATTAATCTCAGTCAGTCCCCTTCTAATTCTCTATCCTTTTTTTTTTTTTTTTTTTTTTTGGCCGACTCTCCTATGTTTTAATTTACCTTAGGTGCCCATAATTACCCCTATACATATAATGCCATGTAGACCCGGCCGGCGGTTCGGTTCCGGTTCGGAACCGAACCGGCCGGTTCCCGGTTGCACAAGTGTGGAACCGGAACCGTAAACCGAACCGGAACCGAACCGGTCGGTTCTGGTTCGGTTACGGTTCCCTTTTGGTTTTTTTTTTTTTTTAATAATAAATTTTAAAAAATAGAAAAAAAATTCTATAATCGTAATGTTTTTTTCAAACTATCACATCAATTTTATAGAATTATTTCTTTATAAAATTCTTTTAACATATAATCATTTTTATAGCCAACTCTTGGCTAGTGTTTTCTTCATATAAGCGACGTGGGATATTTGTTACTTGGCTATTGTGTCCCACATCGCTTAGATAAAGAAGTCAGTAACCAAGAGTTGGTTATAAAAAAGAGATTTTTAAACCTCCTTAAAAATTGACTATTGTGCTCAAGGTTGCAATTTTAAATCTCATTATTATTAATAATAAAAATTGAGATTTATTTGTGGAACCTTACGGTTCCAAATAAATAATTTTTTTTTTTTAACTTTCGGTTCCAACCGGAACCGTACGGTTCCGGTTGGAACCGTTTGGTTCCAGCGGTTCCAACCGGTTCGGTCAGGGTGAGAACTCTAACCGAACCGGTTAACGGTTCGGTTCCGGTTCCGAACCGGAACCTTGGCCGGGTCTAATGCCATGTGTCGCCCCAAAAGACATCCTTTTAGTGTAAGTTTTTGTAGTGGAACTGTGTTTCATGTAAAGAACAGTCTATAACCATAATTTCACTAATAATATTTAGACACATGTCCATTTTCCCATGTGCAGTACCAGTTGTAACTCACTATATTTCCGAACAATTTTTTTCTTTCCAAAGCTTCTTAATTATTCATTTCATGTAAAAATATGAAAATAATTGTTGGAAAAATGCTTATGAGTAAGCATTTTGAGGCTCAATTTTAAGCATGATCCACTTCGTGTTAGTGGTTGTTATTGAATGATTCGGATACTCCTCCGTGAGTAGTTCGAAATGGTATATTCATATGCTTAAATTGGTGTTTGGGTGAATGAGAAATTGTTGCTCAAAGTTCACCCATAGGTTGGAAAATAAAGGGAAATGTGCTTGTCCCATATGGGAAAGCTATAGAGGGAAAGTTATGTTTATATATGATTACTCATATGTAGATGTGTAAGTGTTATAAGGATAGAGGCTCTCTCTACGTGCGCGCGCAGGGGGGTGCAAATCAAATCTGAATCAAGCTTGGCTCGTGTGCACCCGCGCGTCCTGCGTACATGAATGCCGGACCAAAAATGTGCGGGCCCGGCCCAGTCAATTTTTGGATGTCTCTTTATTTTTCCAAACCTTTTGAAGTGTTCCATAAAAGTTAATTAATTCCATTAATTAATTTGTTACTTCAATCGAAAGGTCCTTCATTAATATGATTAATGACATACTTATCTTATTTTTCTATAAAAAGGCATGCTGTATTTTCGTTTTAAAAGAATACATACAATATACAAAAACATTCATCATCGGTTTTCATTGTTTTGTTTGGGAAGAGTTCAAATACTTTAGTGGTTCGTTGGTAACGGGTTTTGGTGGTGCCCATACTCGTTCGTTTTCCATTGTATCCTGGGAAATAATCGTCTCACGTTCTACTCCACATTCGGTAGGGGACGAATTTGTTTTAAGGATATTGTTGAAATCAACAAGCCTCGGAATAGTGAAGATTTGGGCTGATTTCAGGGTCCGCTCGTGAGGGTCCGCTCATCAGCCTCTACCTCCGCTCATCAGCCTCTGCCTCCGCTCGCTAGCCTCTGCTCTCAGCGTCTGCCTCCGCTCTCAGCGTCTGCCTCTGCTCTCAGGGTCTGCTGCGTGGGTCTGACGTGAGGGTCTGATTTCAGGGTCTGCCGAGAGGGTCTGCTAGGCTGAAATTAAGCCTATTTTGGATTTCCTTGTAACTACCAATCATTGTATTTGGAATACTTGTAATACAGTCTTAAAACAAAATTCGTTCTGTGGATATGGAAATCAGTCCAAACACAGTTGATCCAAATGTGGCAGCCTCTTCAGCTGGCCAAAGTGTTGTGGCAGCCTCTTCGGCTGGCCAACATGCTTCAGCCTCTGGGCTTAATATGTCAGCCTCTGAGGCTGGCCAATGTGTTGTTGCCTCTATGGCTAGTCAACCTCTATTTTCGACCGTTCCAAATGCAACGGTGACCTCTGATTTATGATAATCAGCCCCGATTTTATCCTATTTTTATTTTAAACTTTAAAACTTAAAATGAAAATGGAAGATTCATCTTCTAGTTCGATGATCAAGCTGACAACAACCAATAATCCCTTTAGAGACCTCAGATGATAGATTATTTGCACTGCAAAGATCTGTTCGATATGATCGAGGTGAAGGGAGTGAGACTAGATTCTGTCAAAGAGAGTGACTAGAATAAACTCAACAACATAACTCTAGGTCAGATTAGGTAGTGGATCGGCCACAATATCTTCCACCCGTAGCACATGATACATATGCTTATGAAATGTGGATAAAACTGGAAGGCATGTTTCAGGCCAAGACAGCTCAGAATAAAGCTCTGTTAATGAGGCAGTTGGTAAATTTGAAGCTACGAAGTGGAACTTCTATTGCAATATGTTCTAAAACCTGATGAATCAGCTGTCTGCAGTAGACATGCAGTTGGGAGATGAAGTAAAAACTCTCCTACTACTTAGTTCTCTTCTTGATAGTTGAGAGACATTGGTGGTTACTCTCAGTAATTCTGCTCCAGGAGGCACACTTATTGTGCCTATTGTAAAATATGCCTTGTCAAATGAAAAGTCCAGGAGAAAAGATATTGGCTCAGAACAGAAAGAAGACTTCATCACAGAGACTCAAGGAAGACATTGAGGAAGAGAAAAAGGGGGAGGCAGAAGCACAACCAGAGGTAGATCCTCCGATGGAAGGAAGCCTACATATAAGTGCTATCATTATGGCATAAAAAGCCACTTAAATAAGAATTGTCGGAAACTGCAACAAGAGCAGGGCCAAGGCAATCACCAGCCGAAGAATAACGAAGGAGATACACTAGTTTTTATCCAAGCAGGTGTAGCTATATGTTTCATGCAAGAAGAAACATGCATTCACAACGCAACCCAAAATATTGAGTGGGTGGTAGATACTGCAGCATCCTACCACGTCACTCCTCACAAAGATTTCTTCACAACCTATAAAGCAAGAGACTTTGGTTCAGTGAAGATGGGAAATATCAGTTTCTCTAGGATAGTAGAAATGAGTGATATTCAGTCACTGACAAATGTCGGGTGTACATTAACCTTGAATGATGTCATGTATGTTCCAGAACTTCGGCTGAATGTACTCTTGGGGATAGCCATTGACGAATATGGCTATGACAGTCACTTCAGAAATGGCACATGAAGAATGACAAAATGTGCCATGGTTGTCGCCCAAAGACATGCTTGCGGCACACTATACAAGACTCATGTGAAGATTTGTGCAGACAACCTCAATGTAGCTGAAAATGAGGCTTCTCGAAATCTGTGGAACCAGAGACTTGGTCACATGAGTAAAATGAGGTTGTCTGCCCTGACCAAGAATAAGCTTACCAAGGATGTTGCACTAGGTCCTTGCAACCATAACTAATCATAACACCATTTCTGATATATGTTAGAGTTTGTGATCGGCGCGTCATATTTTGTTATATTTATTGTAAATACAATGTACATTTTGTTTTATTATGAATAAAATTAAGTAATTTTCATTAATATAATCTTACATATGTTAAAGACGTAAATGACCTTAGAATGAATGGTTGTGACATAGTTGCAAAAGCGCTGCAATTGTTACTAAGTAATGTCACAATACAATTCATTCTTAAAATGTTACTGGTCAAGGTTTACATACCTGGTCGGTTAGTAAACCCTTGAGAGCAATACGTGTCGTATATTAGAATTATTCTAATGGTTTGTCTTAGTAAACCATGAGTCTTGGGAGACTCATATAGACACGTAGGTATTTATTGGATAAATTCTGGACGACTCATTTAAAGATTCCTGATAGATGGTACACCAACGTCAATAGGAATCTTTACGAGTCGAATAGCATATTAGCTCCTTTGACTTGAGATACCACTGTGGATATGTGAGATATTCTCCATACTTTGATGACAGTCACCTCAATGATTTTTTAAGATCAGACCTCCTCCTGTTCGTCGGGTATGGACTGATACTCACGATATCCTGTGATGTATCCAAAAAGGATCTGTTAGTCTCATGTACGGGATTTAGGTATTCAATTAGTGATTCTTTGAAATCCTTGGCCGAGGTATGATTTGGAAACGAGTTCCGAATATTTATTAAAGAATCATAATTATGTCGCGACATATGAATTGTTCATAGCGGATATTTGACGTTTAATCTATATCTCCGGAATAATTCGGATAACCTATGACAGAAGAATTATATATATCCGATGATTTCGACTTGGATGGTATAACTCGATTATCTGTGGTCGTCGTGATTTGTGAGTGGACAAATTACGGACATGGAAATGGTTTCCATGACAGATAAGCTTGGACCTAGAGAGTCCCACAATATAAAGTTTTCTCGTTGAGCACTTGGACAATTAATTATGGATAATTCGGATTATTCATAATTTACACATGTGTATTAAATAATGTGTATTTGTATATGATACATAATTTAGATTAGATACACTTTATTAACCAATTGGATTTTAACACTTGTTTTATTATTATTATTATTACTTAATTAATTAATAGTTAATTATTAATAATGATAAAAGGGAAGATATTCTTGGAATATTATTCCATAATATTATTTTATCATTTTTTTTAATTAGATAAATAAATAAATTAAATAGTTAATTTATTTATTTATTTAGAAAGAATATTATTGGAATATTTTTATTTAATTGGTAAATTTTGATTTGTCAAACCATGGAATTTTGACACATGGTTTTTAATTAACAAAAATCAAAATAATAATTAATTTTGAATAAAATCAAAATTGTGTCAATTTTTTTGCCACAAAAATTATCAATTTCGTTGAAAAATAATGCCAATTTTCGAAATTGGGCTAAAAAAAACTATAAATGGAACTTGTTTCCATTTTGAAGAGCTTAAGCCTATTCTCATGTGTTGAGAACAAAAGAAAAGAAATAGATTAGGGTTCAAAACAAAGCATCAACACCAAAGGAAAAGGAAATTGATGAAATAGGAATTGATATTAAGGTAATATTAACTCCTAATTTCTATTTTCTTAAGTTTTATTTTTGAGCATGTAAATATAAATGGGATATGTATATTGCATGTTTAAATTAAATATATATCTAGGATATGTATTTGAATCAAAAATTGGTGTTGGATGTTAGTTAACCTTAATAATTTTCTTTTAAAGCATGTGTATTTAGATTAATTAGGGAATTAATCTCAAAATTAAAATTGTCATTCTAGAGTGATGTTGCCACTCAAATATTGCATAGAATTGTTCTTGAGGCTTTATGTTGTGGTGATTAAATTTTGGTGTAGGTTAATTGGATTAATTTTGTAAATAAATTGAACTTAGACATGAAAATGGATTAAAAAAAATAAAGTATGGAATCAGATCTGATTTGGTCCCTTAAAACATAATATTTTTCATGGAAAATTATGTTATTTGGATGATTTTGGATGTGTATTGGGTGGTGGATTAATTCCGAAAATTGTTCCAAGGCGAAAACGCGAGAAAATGATGAAATTCACGTCGAAATGGGCTCGCTGTGTCTCGGCTGTGAAACCAGTGAAATGGGCACTGTTCGGGCAGCCCAAAGGCTGATCAAACACTTCCTGAGTGACCGGGTTGGCCCGGCTCAGCGGTTGGTCACCCGGTTTGACCGTTTGCGCGTTACGCGTAATATTTATCGAAAAATATTTTCGTAAAATAATTCATCGTGTAACGAAATATATTATGTTATTAATTATTAATAAATAATATATTTAAAATACTTTGAGTGAATTAATAATATTTGATATTAATTAATTCGCTCGGAAATTTTTAAAATGTTTAAAAATCATTTTCGCCTTCCACTGCGCCCTTCCGCTATACTTACCCCAACAAAATGATATCAGAGCGTCTGATCCCACATCCAAAATAATTTTTCATGCCCTAAATATTTGATATTTAATTCAATTTATTTTACACATACTTGAGAATTAATTAATTGGATCAATTATTTTAACTGTTTGACAATATTTTAAAAATCCATATAATAAGACTTTGTCTTTTGTGAGTGTTTTGTACACTAATGGGTCCGTCTCGTCAATACATATGTAAATATTTTTCCTGATACCGTAGTTGTTTCTACCTAAGCAGTGCGGCTATGGTTAATGGAAATTTATTTATACCGGTAAAACTTATTTGTTAAGAAATAAATTCGAGCGAAAATGCATAACAATAGATGCCAAAGCAGTGAGGTAGTGCATAAGTACCTTGGATATGTTCATTGATGAGTAATGCCTTGAATACACCCCATCCAATAGATGCCAAAGCAATGAGGATCGGAAACGGGTCAGGACCTATTTTAAAGAGTCACATTAGATGTGATTGATAATTGTTATCTACTTTCAAATATATTTGGGCACAATGTGCCAAAGCTGTGTGTTCAAATATATTTGTGAGGTCTACTTCATGCTATAGAATTTAATTTAATTATTAAATTCTCGTATTTTGTTTGGGGATTATCAATTTATGTAAAATAATGGGAGGACATCCTTATATTAAAATTCTATGATATGTTGGATGTTTTTTGATATTGATGAAATTACTTTTTTCTGCTAATTCCTGTTTCTTTTGTTAAGTTTGTGATGGCAGCTACTACTTCTAATCCTTTTGCACGTGTCTTGGACGCGAACAAATTGACTGGTCCAGAGAACTTTAATGAATGGGAATTGGATCTTAAGATTGTCTTGAGATCGGAGAAGTTGAGTTATGTGCTGTATTGTCCAGTACAGTTGGATATTGCTCCGGAGTCAACACCTGAAAAGAAGGAGATATTTCAGAAATGAAAGGATGATGATCTGAGAGTCAGATCACTTATTCTTTGTGCTATGTCTCTTGATCTAAAGAGGCAATATGTTGATATGTCCGACTCCTATAACATTATAACTCAGCTTCGGGAGCTATTTCTGAACCAGGAGCAGACCCTGACGTATAGAATCTCTGTGGAATTATTCCACGCTCGTTTAGCTGATGGTAAGTTAGTGAGTCCACATGTCCTGCACATGATGGATCTCATCGAGCAGCTTCGAAAGTTTGACTTTCAGCTGAATGAGACTTTGGGTTGGAATTTGATTATTGGCTTACTCCCACTGTCATATTCACAATTCATTATAAACTTCAACATGCATGGCATTTATTGTTCCTCCAGTCAGTTGCATAGGATGCTTCAGACTGCTGAGGAGGACATCAAAAAAGGTGGGCCGACACTCATTTCAAAGTCCTCTTTGCATAGTTATTTTTTTCTCAATCTACGAGATCTGGCAAGAAGGAGAAGAAAAATAAAAGAAGAATGGCTCTGGTGTTCCTCCCAAAGGAAAGGTTGCGGAGCCAAGCAAGTTGAAGAAGAAAACTGCCGAGGATAAGTGCCACCAGTATGGCAAGATTGGACATTTGAGGCGCAATTGTCCAGATTACATAGCTTCCGTCAGACGGGAGAGAGCCGTCGCATCATGTATATTTATTTTCCCTATCATTGATATCTCTTTGTCTTGTGAAGCCATTTGTTCTGGATGGGTTTTAGATTTTGCTAGTCCTACTCACATTTGCAATTCATTGCAGGGGCTGAAGGTTAGTAGAATGCTGAATCTAGGCGAGATGCAGCTGCATTTTGGGAATGAATATTCTTTATCTGCAGCAGCCGTTGGTGAATACGAGATTCGTTTATCCAAAGACAGAATCATTTTGACAGATTGTATTTGTATGCCTGGTTGTGTAGCTAATATTATCTCCTTTTTTTGTATTAGATATAAAATGATATCATGTACATATTAAGAATCGTTGTATGTATATATATGATATGAATGATGCTTTGTTACATAAATGTACAAATTCGCAAGGTCATTATGTTTTGCATGCCATTAGAGATGTTTATGAAATTGGGGATAATAAACGTAAAAGATTTGAAATAACTGATACTGAATTGTGGCATATGTGGTTAGGTCATATAGGTGTACGACGCCTGACCCAGTTGGTTAAGAATGGTTTGATTGATAATCTAAGCAAACAATCTTTTCCAACTTTTGAATCTTATATTCATGGTAAAATGACCAAAGCCCCATTTACTGGTGTTGAACATTGGGCCACTAACTTATTGGAGATCGTTCATAGTGATGTATGTGGTCCTATAAGTCACACTACTCATAGTGGTTTTTCTTACTTCGTAACATTTATCGATGATTTGTCATGGTATGGTTATGTTTATTTGATGAAACATAAAT
Source organism: Zanthoxylum bungeanum (assembly GCA_019454045.1). NCBI lineage: Eukaryota > Viridiplantae > Streptophyta > Magnoliopsida > Sapindales > Rutaceae > Zanthoxylum > Zanthoxylum bungeanum. The sequence goes on from SKCR01044081.1 coordinate 114,135, forward strand.
CGGAAACCTTTGAAAAGTTCAAAGAATTTTGAAACGAAGTAGAAAAATTGTTAAATTCATCAAATGCCTTCGATCAGATTGAGACGGTGAATATATGAGTAGTGAATTTACCGAGTATCTTAAAGGGAATGGGATTCTCGCTCAATATACTCCTCCGGGAACTCTACAGCACAATGGAGTGTCTGAAAGGAGAAATCAGACTTTATTGCATATAGTTCGATCAATGTTGAGTTTTACAGATCTGTCTTACTTTTGTTGGAGTATGCTCTTCTTACTATTGCACATCAGTTAAATAGGGTTCCTTGTAAAGTTATTCCTACTACTCTATATGAGATATGGGTTGGTAGGAAACCGAACCTTAATTATGTTAGGTTTGGGGCTGTCCTGCATACGTCAAGGTAACACATCATGATAAAATTTTGCCTTGAGGGAAAAAAATTAGGTTTGTTGGATATCTTTCGAATTCCAAAAGATATCAATTCTATGAACTCGAGCATTGAAATGTGTTCGTAGCTCCTTTTACCAGATTTCTTGAAGAAGAACTTTTGGCAGAATGTGGTAATCATAGAAGGGTTGAACTTGATGAAGTGCAACCTATAGATGACAAACCAATAAATGAATCATAAGTTCAGACAGAATCAGAACCTTCTAGTTCCACTCTCTGTAGGTCTACTAGGATATCGAGACCTCATGAGCGCTTGTATTTGATACAAGACAAGAGTCTCGATGTGCTTCTTGTTGAGGAGACTGATTCGTATACCTACAAAGAAACAATGTTAGACATTGATTCCGCTAAATGGCAGGAAGCCATGAATTCCGAAATAGACTCTATGTATCAGAATCAAGTATGAGACTTGGTTTCTCTTCCTGAGGGAATTAATCCCGTAGGTTGTAAATGGGTTTACAAAAAGAAACGCGAGCCTGATGGGAAGGTTGAAACCTTCAAAGCCCGACTAGTTGCTAAAGGTTACACTCAAAGGCCAGATGTGGACTATGATAAGACCTTTTCACCAATAGCGATGCTAAAGTCTATTAGGATTTTATTGGCTATCGCTGCTTACCATGATTATGATATTTGGAAAATGGATGTCAAAACAGCTTTTCTTAATGGATTTCTTAATGAAGAAATCTATATGGAACAGTCGAGGGTTTTGTCTTCAGCCAAAATTCCAGCATGGTATATAAGCTTAAGAAGTCCATTTATGGGCTTAAACAAAATTCACGGAGTTAGAATCTTCGTTTTGATGAGGTAATCAGATTGTCTAGTTTTCTCAAAAAATGAAGAAGAACCTTGTGTTTATAAGAAGGTTAGTGGGAGTATGATAATTGTAGGACACATGACCTGGGCGACGCCGTTCCTAGGCTCGCGGCCTAGTTGGGAAGTATTAAATAACATGGAGTCGCCACCCGTGTGAACCGGGACAAAGATTTAAGGCCGCACTCACCCCTCGCAAGGGAAGACCTCAAACCGTTGGGTTCGGAATGGTCCCTTACTCATGTCACTTGTAATGAAAGGATTTATATGATAATTTAACCAGGCTTAAATTACATTTATTTCCAGAGATATCATGCTTTTAAATTCATATGCATACATCAACAAGTTCATCACAACATGCAACATCACATGGCAATCTCATGAACATATTTCAATCCTATGATATGGAAAACTAAGAACAACATAATCATGCTTGAGTACTATCTCATGAACCTATTAACCAAATAACATGCTAACAGTCTAATCATGCTTGAATACAAATAATACAGTTGGCTATATAACACAAGAAAGATTAACCAAGAGGCAATTATACATGAATATGATAAGGCAGACTCAGTTCAGTGTGTGCGCGTTCGTGTAGCGTTCGTAAACGCGTTCGAACGGAATGAAACAGAATGCTCACGTTTGAGTAGCGTTCGTAACGCGTTCGAACGGAAATGAAACAGAATGTTCGCGTTCGAGTAGCGTTCGTAAACGAGTTCGAACGTAAATGAAACAGAATGCTCGCGTTCGTATGGCGTTCGTTAACGCGTTCGAACGGAAATGAGACCTGATGCATGATAAGGCAAAATGCATGCGCGTTCGAGTTGCGTTCGTAAACGCGTTCGAACGGGAACGGACCTGATGCATGAAATGGGATGCAATACATAAACACAAAATAAAGGGGCGCGGCGAAGCACTGCCGTAAAGGTGGCCTTTTGGGGCTCTTGATCTCTCAAAGAGAGGACCTTTAGACCAACATACTAAGCCCATGCGCGTCACATCACAACACATGAAGTAAATAATATCAGACATAGTGTGCCCGATTGAACGTATCTTGTATCCAATCGAACACACATCAATCGGCGCGGCAAAGCATCGTGGTAAAGGGCTTTTAGCCCCTCCCCATAGGGGATCTCACATCACACTTACTAAGCCCATGCGCTCGATTGAATTATACATACGAAAATAAAGATAATAATGTCAAACTAAGTATGCCCGATTGAACGTATCTCGCATCCAACCGAACATACATCAACCGGCGCGGCGAAGTAGTGTCACAAAGGTGGCCTTTTCGGCTCTTTGTCTCCCAAATGGAGGACCTTTGGACTAACTCACTAAGCCCATGCGCTTGGTTGAATCATGCATAACTAAACGACATGTTGAATTCAAGTAAAGAAAACTAAATAAACAAAAGCAACACGACAAAAGAAAGATGGTGCCGTTTACCCAAGCGGTACGTGGAGTTGTGGCCCGAGTACAGATCATATTACCGTCCATTCGGAATCGGCTATGAAATTTATGTCCGGGTTTCCATCCGATATATCGCGAGAGTTGACACATCTCTCATTCATCCGATACCCACAACATTCATCATACACACAACGAATACTACAAATACAGAAAATATAATCAAAATAAATGACCAGAAAATAAAATGAGAATAAGTGTGAAAGGTACCCTCAGGTCTAACCTTTTAAGCCGTCTCTCGGACTCGCGTTCCACGGAGATCGAAAGGGGGTAAAGCTCCGCAACTTTTCTGGTCCACTGGTTCAACGTCCTAGCTCACTGCTTCGCTCTTCTGCTTACGGTTCGAACTCCGTTCTGCTGCTATTTGGTCTCTGTCTTACTGCTCACTGCACGGACCACCTGTTTTAACGTTTTCAATAAACTATTCCAAGTTTGTGTGGGTTCTTAGTGCAATTATAGGTGATTATTCTTAAGATTATCTATGCAGTTTTATGTTACTGTTTTTTTAAGGATTTGGGGCTGCTGTTTTAAGGTGATTTAGGAGGTTGTTTAGGCGTGTCTTAGGATTCGGCTAAGGGTTGTTTTGGCGTTTTTAGTTTCGGTGATGTGAAGGTGGTTATTTGTGGTGGATTCGGCTATGGAGGAGAAGCTTGGGGCTCTTTTGTTCTCTTTTGTGTATGTGTGGAGTGTTTTCTTTTCTCTTGTGATTTGGTGTGAGTTGTGTGTGTTTTGTGTGTATGAGCTAGCTCTGGACTAGGGTTGAGAAGGTTGGTGAAGGGTTCTTTTTATAGGCAAAGGGTTGGGCTTGACAAGGAAAGGGATTTGATTTGGTTTGGTTAAGGGAAGTCAAAGATTGAGGGGGGACAAATCTTGGCTAGATAGGGAAGGTTGAATATTTGATTTGTGTTGGTTTAGGAATACAATGTTTTGAGTTTGGGAATAATCTTATTAGATTGGGAATATAATTGGTTGATTGATTTTAATTAGGCATGATTATATTTTGATTTAGTATGTGATTTGTTTAATTTAGGCATGATTTTAGTTTAAGTTGGTAATTGTTTATTTTATGTTTGGTATATGTTTTATTTAATTATTTAATTGGTTTAAATATTTTATTTAATGTTTAATATTTAAGTTAATATTTATTTATTTAATTTGGGATGTGTTTTATGGGCTTTGGGGAGCTAAATGGGCTGAGTGTGAGGCTAGCAGCAAAACCAGAATTACCGACACCGTTCGAACGCGTCCTCAAACGCGACACGAACGCCATCAATCTGTTTCCCGTTCGAACGAAGTAGCGAACGCAGCACTAACGAAGACAGTGAGCTTGTTTATTCTGAATTTCCCCTTCCGATATCCGTTTCCCGCGGCTTCCGTGACTCAAAAGGTAGTTGTCTCCAAATAAGACTCCTCATCGGGTGTATGTGTAAAAATGCAGTGCCTACAATAATGTTCTTGGTGCTTTATGTTGACGATATTCTGATCATTGGAAATGATCTTGGAATGATGCAGGGTGTTAAAGTATATCTCCGTAAAAACTTCTCCATGAAAGACTTGGGTGAAGCTTCCTATATAATTGGTATAAAACTCTATAGGGATAAAGAAAAGAAGATGATTGGGTTATCCCAATCTTCTTACATAGATAAGATCCTACAAAGGTACAACTTTAGTGATTGTAAATTTGCTAATATACCTTTTCGACATGGCATTCATCTTTCAAAGACGATTTGTCATCAGACAGAAGATGAAAAGGCTAGAATGTCTAGTAAACCTTATGCATCATGCTTAGGAAACATTATGTATGTCATGTTATGTACGAGACCTGATATCAGTCATGCAGTAAGCGTTACTAGTAGATATCAGTCAAATTCTGGTAACGACCATTGGATGGTCGTTAAACATATCCTAAAGAATCTAAAAGGTACTAAGGATAAGTTTTTATTTATGGAGAAAGCTATTTACAGATAAGAGGATATACAGATTTTAACTTTCAGTCAGATCCTGATGATAGAAAGTCTACCTAAGGTTTTGTATTTACTCTTAATAATGCTGCAGTTAGTTGGAAGTGTTCCAAACAAGTATCAATAGATGATTCCACTACTGAGGCAAAATATATTTGATAAGCGGTAAATATATCAGTATTTACTATCATTTTTTACTTGATATTTTGTTTAGTTTCTCTAGTATTATGAATATTTTATGTGTTTTGTGTTATTTTACAGATAAATAAAGTTTCGAAACTCACTGAAATTGATCGGGGCTAAAACGGCGAAATTCAGATCAAAAAGGGAAAATTGGGAAATTTTATGTTCACGCGTCGCGACGCGCAACATCCTTTGCATCACGACGCGCCATAATTATGCAGCCTGCCAGCACGTGTCATCACTGACGTCATCACTATAGCCCATGTCACGACGCATAACCCTCAACGCGTCGTGACGCCAAGCCAATAATTCTACCGACAGCCACGTGTCATCATCTCGTCAAATCAATAGCGCATCGCGATGCGTGGGGCAAAATTTTGCTTATAAATTGAACCTGAAATCAGAAGGAAAATTCATACCTGCTTCTTGGGTTTTCCTTAAGAATACTAAGAAGATTGTATCTTGTTTATTTATTTACAGCTTTCTTGTATTTAATTTTTGTTTTATGCAATAGTTCTTTTTTTTTTTACCTTTCAGTATGAGGGGGTAACTCCCCTCTGAGGAGGTAACTCTCTTCTACTGGGGTGAAGGGTAAAGCTTTTGTTAATAATATTTAGATTAATCTCCCGTAGTTATAATATTTAAGCTATTTTAAAACCTGACTTAATGGGATACCGATTTTATAGTCGGTTGGACTTAATTAAATTGATTTTAACCTGACTAAATTGGATACTGCCTTTATGGTCGGTTGGAATTAATCATAAATTTAACTTAATCTGGATACCGCCAATATGGTCGGTTGGTAATGTCATTAAAACTTTATATATTATAATAAGAGAGATATCTAAATTAGAAGTAATAAAAGTGGATTCTCTAACCCCATCATTTTCTTTTATTGTTAATTTATCTTTTTAATTTCCAAGCTTTACTTTATGTCATTTAATTATTTATGTTTTTATTAATCCTAGATATGTGTGCTAACTAAATCCCTTATCTAGGGTTACGATGAATTCCAATATCACCGTTTTATAAGTAGTTATTTTGTGTCTTGGGTAATATAAAGGTTTATTTATGGTCGGTTGGACTTAATTAAATTGGTTTTAACCTGACTAAATTAGATACCGCCTTTATGGTCGGTTGAAATTAATTATAAATTTGACTTAATCAGGATACCGCCTATATGGTCAGTTGGTAATGTCATTAAAAGCTTATATATTATAATAAGTGAGATCTCTAAATTAGAAGTAATAAAAGTGAATCCTCTAACCCCAATATTTTCTTTTATTGTTAATTTATCTTTTTAATTTCCAAGCTTTACTTTAAGTCATTTACTTTATTTATGTTTTTATTAATCTTAGAAATGTGTGCTAACTAAACCCCTTTGTTGGGTTTCTAAAGTGTCTCAAGATCATTTAAGCAATGAAACATGTGAATACTCAAAGAAGAATTTGCGGAATAATACTCACTTTGATCGGATATTGGATGCGTCAAATACAAAAATTTTCTCCTTGAAGTTTCGGCCAAGGTCTCCTTTGAATGTGAAATCCAAGCTCCAAGCTTTTGAGTTGATTCCAAGCTCAAGGATATGTTTCCCTATCATCTTAGATGATTCCTTGAATGTGCTAGCAATTAGAAAATTTGCAACAAATTTCCTTGTTCCTTCCTTGTTGTATTCGGCCAAAGAAGAAAATTTTGGAGAAAAATGGCTTAAAGCCGTGAGCAAGAGAGAGTGAGAGAGAGTGAATGACTTGTGTTGTTGACTTGTGTATTTGATGTTCAAAAAATCAAATGATATACCAAATCTCAAAATTTGGTAAAAGTCATTCCCATCATTACACACAAATGTGTCATACAAGTCACCATCATTCCTTCACCAAAACCCATCACCAAAAAGTAATTAAAGTGACAAGTGATGTGACATGTGGGTCCCGCTAAATTCAAAATCCGAGTGGGCCCGCAAACACTCCCGGGCTCGGGTTTGTTAATTCCAAATTAACAATTTTTCCGTTGCGACGTAATTAAATCAAATTTAATTAAATAAGTATGCATAGTAAAATTACTATTCACGTCGCTAGCGAATTAATTCTAAATTAACTCGTTCGCCCGAATTAAAATCCAATTTTAATTCCGCGTCGAAATCTAATTTCGTTTAATATATCGAATATATTATTTTATCGATTAATTCCAAATTAATCGTTATCTCTCTTCAAATAGTATTTTATCCTAGATAAAATCTCTCCGTAATGTTCGAATCATACGTCATCGGTGAATCTTCGGGAAGCGACCCATGAGATCCCTGGATATGTTGGCAGTAAATCCGGTCGTCGGACTATCCGAACATGTACATACATTGTACTACGTTTTTACCGATTTACGAGACATGGTTGGCTTCTAGCAAAGCATCGTGCCTACCCAATTCTCCAGAAATATTCTTAACAAAATATATAATCTATGTCAGACGTAGTATACGTAGTATTGCGTATTGCGATCTAGTATCAGATGTCACATGCAAGGCTTGGGGCTGGAATAATGTCTGTCCCGTACGAAGCATATATCGAATTACAAGCAACTAGTCTCTTTAATCGGATAATCATGACCATGTCATATTATCCCGATGGTTGTAACCATTTAGAGTACCAGTACTGTATCCCTGCGTGATCATCATCTCCATATGACTAAAGTGATACTTCCATCTTGACATCACACCCAATACACTACGATTCTCAATAAACCCAGAAGAGGCGTACACAAAACCTGTTAAAGTCCTGGACGACCAAAACCAAAGCGTATTGATTGTCGCAAGTACTAGCGATGCAAGTCTTAGGTTAAGACCAAATACACCTACCCTGATGCGGATTCCCATAGACATATAGTCATACTACCAATGGGATTCCGCGGGGTCTATCCAGAGCGAAGCTGTTTCCGTACCATCGGTAAACACAACCTCCTATCACACTTACATAAGTATCCAATACTTAAATATATGAGAACTATACAATTACGCTTCCATAATACGCACAAGTGCAATACTAGTCTATTCTTTATTATCGATGTCTAGTCTCGATAATACTACGACTAGGGATATTTAATAATTAAACCTTTATGGATTGATATTGTCTCATATCTAATAAGCCGGAACTAATCATAAGGACTTTTATCATTTATTTATTTAAGTAATCAAATTACAAAATGATAAAATGCAATTTCCATTGTCACATAGTTAATTTGTACAAAAACCACAATGTCTTTTACAAATAGTGACGCTATGGGTCATAATTGTCCAACAATCTCCCACTTGGCCTATAGCCAATCACTCAAGCATCTAACACCTGAACTATGTACATGTCGCTCAAACTTTTACTGATGAATAACTTTCGTCAGCGGATCTGCAATGTTGTCATCTGATGTGACCTTCTCGATCTTGACATCGCCACGATATATGATCTCACGAATTAGATGGAAACGTCGAAGAACATGCTTGGATCGTTGATGAGACCGCAGTTCCTTAACCTGCGCTATAGCCCCGTTATTGTCACAGTATAATGGAATGGGCTCAGCTTCTAACAGAACTACTCCTAATCCAATTAGGAATTTACGGATCCAAACTGTCTCTTTTGCTGCTTCAGCTGCAGCAATGTACTCCGCTTCTGTTGTTGATTCAGCAACAGTCTCTTGCTTGGAAGATTTCCAGCTTACTGCTCCGTTATTCAAACAAAATATGTACCCGGATTGCGACTTACAGTCGTCTTTATCGGTTTGGAAACTTGCATCGGTATAGCCAATTACCTCAAGTTCTCCATCTCCATAGATTAAGAAAGCATCCTTAGTTCGTTTAAGATACTTTAGCATATTGTTAACCGCCATCCAGTGACCATCACATGGATCGGCGTGATAGCGACTACACATGCTCAAAGCATACGAGACATCAGGTCACGTACATATCATGTCATACATGATCGATCCGACTGCCGAGGCGAACAGAATTCGACGCATGTTGTCTCTCTCATCTTTAGTTTTAGGACACATGTCCTTAGATAGAGTGACGCCATGTGACACTGACAACAGTCCCCTCTTGGACTGATCCATGTTGAATCTCTTCAACACTTTTTCAATGTACGTGCTTTGGGAGAGTCCAAGCAACTTTCTAGATCTATCCCGGTAGATCTTTATTCCCAGAATAAAGGCTGCTTCTCCCAGATCCTTTATGGAGAATTTTAATGAAAGCCAAGCTTTCACCAATTTTAACATGAGAATGTCATTGCCAATAAGCAATACATCATCAACTTAAAGGACAATGAATGTCAGTGCGCTCCCACTAACCTTCTTATATACACAAGGATCATCCTCATTTTGAAAGAAATCATATTCTCTTATGATCTCATCAAAACGTTGGTTCCAAGAATGCGATGCTTGCTTCAATCCATAAATGGATCGATTTAACTTACAAACCTTGTTTGCAAGTCTTGGTATGACAAAACTGTCAGGCTGTTTGATGAGCGGAAAATATATCAATATTTACCGCCCATTTTACTTAATATTTTATTTAGTTTCTCGGGTTTGATGAACGTTTTGATGTGTTTTAGTTTATTTTACAGATAAAATAATATTGGGACCCAATTAAATCATTAAGGATGAAATGTGGGTCAAATAAGGGCAAAAATTGAAATTGACATATTAATTTTGGAGATTGGAAACTTGAAAGGGCGTTTCAACGAAGTGCAGTTTTGGAAATTCCAATTTTGAGCATCTGTCGTATTTTGGGCATAACATTTTACTCCGATATCGGATTGAGCTGATTCAAGTTTCGGATTAAATAAGACTCAAATATCTACAACGTTTTAAGAGAATAATTTCTAATTCTGAAGATTTAATACCTGAAATCGATGAACCATCCAGAAGTGTGTTGTGTGTAATTATTAAAGTCATTTTCAATCATTTTCAAAGTAAAAAAATAAATTAATAAATAAATAATAAAAATTATCAAATTACCACAAAACATGATAAGAAATTAGTGGAGCAATTAATAATGGATTTGGTGGAGCAATTAGTGGAGTAATTAGTGGAGCAATTAATAATGGATTTGGTGGATGATTTGATTGAGGCAAAATTTTGCCTATAAATACCAAGCCATTTCATTGTAAATTCATACTTTCTTCTAAGGAATTCCTTAAGAATAATAAGAAGATTGTATTTTGTTTGTTTATTTACAGCTTTCAGTAATTAATTTCCACTTTCGCACTTTCTTTTCTTTACTTTTTCAGTTTTTATTTTCCGCAATTTACTTTTACGCATAATACTTTTCTTTCTTTAATTTTCAGTTTTTACTTTTCAGTAATGAGGAGGTAACTCCCATTTGCTGGGGTAAAAGGTAAAATTTTTATTACTAAAATTATATTAATCTCCCTTAATTATAATATATAAACTAGTTAAAACCTGACTTAACGAGGATACGCCCATATTGGTTGGTTGGTAATTATTTAAATTGGTTTTAACCTGACTAAACTGGATACCGCCTGATTGGTCGGTTGGTAATTAATTATTAATTTGACTTAATCTGGATACCGCCTATATGGCTGGTTAGTAATTATCATGCAAAGTTAATATATTATATTAAGGGAGATATCTAAAATAGAAGTAATAAAAGTGGATCTTTTTACCTCAGCATTTTCTTTTATTGTACTTTTACTTTATTTACTTTTCAGTAATTTACTTTCAGCATTTACTTTTCAGCAATTTACTTTCAGCAATTTACTTTCAGCATTTACTTTTCAGTAATTTACTTTTAGCATTTACTTTTCAGTATTTAATTTCAGCATTTTACTTTCCGTCATTTACTTTTCAGCAATTTACTTTCAGCATTTTACTTTATGTCTTTTATTTTATTTAAGTTTTTACTAGTCCTAGTTATGTGTCGTAACTAAGTTAGTTATCCAGGGTTGTGATGAATTCTAATATCACCGAGTTATAAGGGGTTATTTTACAGTTTGGGTAATTTAAAGGTTTACTTATTAAGTCTTAAGCTTAATGCTTCTTGTTGTCTGATCACCAATAAGATTGGTGTGGTAAATCTAAAATAAACTTGACAAAGGAATTTTAGGTTTCAGCCTTAGATTTAATAGCCCACGATCTTCCTTGAGGATATATAACCCTTTAATAGATTTCCTTACAGGATAGACATATACCTGTCGGGGAGGGTAGCCATAATTGGAACTTAAACTTAATGAATCCAGGTAATTTGGTTGACATAGACATATGGTTCAATTGGGTTAATCTGGGTATTTGCGTCTGATCATCGACAGAGGCTTTCGCATAATTTCGTGTTCCAGGTTAGTAAACCGATTTATGACATAAACATAAAATAATCACTTCATCTTTTAAAAGATATTAGAAAGATTCACAACCCTAGATCTTTGAGTCTTTTGTTATTTTCCTTAGTATTTTCTTTTGTTTATTTTATTTATTTTAATTAAGGAAAACCACATTCAACCAACCAATCAAACAATCATTCTCTTCTCCCTATAATTAGATACCTGTAAATAAATAGTAGCAATAATTAATAACAACAGTAGGAATTACGTCCTCGTGGGATCGATATTTTTTATACTACTTGAACGATATGTGCGCTTGCGTTATACGCGTGTGTGTAAGCACCGGTCAAGTTTTTGGCGCTGTTGCCGGGGACTTATTTTTCTTGAGTTATTAATTTTGAAGCTATCTAATTTACTTGTATCTAATTTTCTTAATTTTTATCTGTAATTTTTTACTCTTTTGTTTTCAGGTGATTGAAAAATGGAACATTATTAGGAGATTGAAAGATTACGAGCTTTACTAGATGAAGATACACCCCAAATCTGAGAGATCATTGTGAGTACAACTATAATCCAGGGTGGCAGAGCTATCAAAATCTTTCATGGTATGAAGAACCATCACATTTCACAAAACCACATTTTCCATCTTATCCACCACCCACCTACTATCTTCAACAAGAACCAGAACCATCAGAGGAAGATCAGTTGATTCACATGCTAAAATATTGGTTCGAGGAACGAGAAGCTCAATTTGATGCACAAATTCAGAGTCAAGCGGCGTCTATACAAAGGATGACAGATCAAGTTAGGCAATTAACAGATAACCTGAATCACATATCTCACGGAGCAAATTCAAATACTACTGAAGAAGCTTCGAATATCCTGAGATTCATCATGACATCATAACAGAGGACGAGGCTGAACAGTATCAAGAATCAGAGGTATCAGTTCAGGAGCCTGAACCAACAAAGTCTCAATTTGATTTTTATTATTCTGACTCTGACGAGGATAAAGAAGCTGAGTTATTTGTACCAACTGCACCAACAAATGAGGATGAAACTTTCTATCCTCCAAATGAAGATCTTGGAGCTTCCATTGCACAAATGTTTGAAGAAGATCTACCTGAGCCAATCATTTCACTCAAATCAGAGGATGAAGACCTAAAAACAGACATAACTTTACATCCTCAGATTGAAACTTATGGAGCATGGATTTCACAGATGACGGATGAAGAGTTGAATACAGAAATTTTAAAATTCATCTGTGAAGAAAAGGTGGACAAGAAATAGAGCAAATGGAGGAGCAATTGTCAGACCAAATTGAAGATCCAGAGCATTCAGGCGAAACATCGCTGTATCAGGGAGTACAATTTAGAGAAATCACCTAGAAGCTTGACAGAATAGAACTCCCATTCAAAGTCAAGCACCATACAAGACCTCCTGATTTTCCTTCTTTCTTTTCAGGAACCACTGGAGCAACAAAGGTTAAAAAGGTGGCACAAGCACTGAATGAGACAAAATTCTTTTTGCCCCTTTATCGTTGGAAGAGACCCTTCAAAAGCAACGCACATGGGAATGTCTTTAATCGGACATCCAAAACGACGCTGAAACCTCATTGACAGATGGATTCCAGTCACGTCTGGCTGAAGATGAAAAATTTAGCGCTAGTAGGGAGGCAACCCATGCACTTTGTTGTAATTTCTATTTTTATATTTTGTGTATACATGTTGTAGAGTTTTTAATTTTGTGTGTTATTTTTGTAGGGAAAAGCTCAACCAAAGCATAAGACAGAAGGAATGGTGTTTGGCAAAGATAAGAGATAATTCATTAGCGATGGCTGAGTAAGGAATGGATTCTTGAGACGCATCCTAATGAATTTATACTAAGCGAATGGCGTATTGTGTACACAATTTCGGTGCCTTAATTATTGCTTTGATTTGCTTTTCTGTTGTAATTATCTTTATTTTCGTAGACAAAATCCATAGTTTTTGACCTTTCACGATTTTTTTATTGTTTAGCTAACAATCATCATTTGGAAGATACTAGTGCTATTATTACTCACCCTTTTCAGGTTCTATAAATTCAGCCTGTCATTGCACTTTTGAAGACATCCAGAGTAAAACATGGAAGCCACTTCAAGAAGACGAGTTGAAAACATCTGTGTGTTTTGCGGTACTAGTGTTGGTGTTAAACCACAATACGTAGAAGCAGCATAGGAATTGGGTCGAGACTTGGCTGCAAGGAATATGCACTTAGTATATGGCGGAGGCAATCTTGTACTTATGGGGATCGTTTCAAAGGCTATACAGGAATGAGGCAGTCACGTTTTGGGAATCATTCCAAAACCCTTGGCAGAGGCAAATCTTATTGGACCATCAAATGGAGAAGAGTTAATCGTGCCAGATATGTCTGAACGATTGGTAGAAATGATTAATCGTGCTGATGCTTTTATTGCTTTGCCAGGTGGCTTGGGCACATTGGAGGAAATATTTATAGTGCTATCTTGGGCGAACTTGAACATACACCAGAAACCGCTTGGACTTTACAACATTGATGGATTTTATGATTTTCTTTGTGTGTTTCTTGATGATTCCGGAGAAATGGGTTCGTGTCAAAACCTTTAAAAGAACTCCTCTTTACTGCCAGAACTGCTCCGGATCTAATTGACCAAATCTTAGCCTATGAACCACAAATTGACCCTATCCTTTTAAAGATAAATTGGTCCGAGGACGATCGTGGTAAGAGGCGTCGGATTAATCTGGATCTTAACCTTTAATTCCCTGTAGAATTTCAGTTATCCAGGTATTATATTCTAAACTCTTCTTCTACTGTTTAAAACATTGGGGACAATGTCTCATTTAGGTTTGGGGGAGGGAATTAGATGATCAGTACCTTGTTTTTAGTTTGTGTTTTGTTTTTATTTTTAGTCCTAAATTTTTCGAAAAATACAAAAAAAATTGAAATTTTTTCAAAAATTACAAAAATATTTTCTGTTTTTGTGTTTTTAGTTTGACTAAAAAGGTGAAATTATAAGAGATAGCTGTGTAAGAAATTTTCACTCCTGAGATGTATCTCAAACCATTTTTGAAACAAGTTAGTTTTTGTTTATTTCATTTTAAATTATTTAATTTGTAAATTCTCCATAAAACTGACTAAAATAGATCTTCATATGCTCAGTTAGCAGATATTATCAACATTCATTGTAACATACGGACATGAGCTAAAATTGAAAAGTTTGTAATATTCAGTGCTCTAGTTTAATTAGAGGAAGCATCTCAAAAAGTGATGGAGTAAAAAAAAACATTTGAGATCCGAGTTATTAAGTCTGTAAGGGTGTTTTAACACCTAGTGCCCTAGAGCCAACTGGTTTGGGAGTCACTGGCCCAAAGCTCGCTACATGGATCAAAGATGCTGCAAAAATATATATATCTGAAGTTTGAGTAATTAAGTCCGTAGGGGTGTCTTAACACCTGGTGCCCTAAAGCCAACTGGTTTGGGAGCCACCGACCCAACACTCGCTACATAGATGGAAGATATTGTATATAAATAAAAAAAATCAAAAATCAAAGAAGAATATCAGAAAAATCAGAAAAATTATTTCATTGCTACAAAAGGTGTGAATTCTGATAAAACTTTAGGACAAAACTATTACTCTCTTATCAACTGCACTTGTGACTGTTGTGGGCAAAAATGAGTTGTTTAATATTTTGTCGGCTGTGTATATGGAGAATGGTAAATATAATAGGAGAATTTACTTATTCGGAAATTTAGAAGGAAAAAAAACAACTAGTAACTTGGAGTAGAAGTTTCACCTGATTAGTCACTAACTTCTTTATTCTCTTTTCGCTTGTCTTTTTGCTTTTGTGTGCATTAGTTTCACTACATTTTTACTTTTGTAAAATGTTTGTGGGTATCATTGCTATAAACCCTCACAAGACTACAACTCGTCCACTAGGGACACCTAGGGGTTTAAAGGCTTGTTGCATATGATAAATGCAACCGTGATCCCTACGAAAGTGGCTTAGTTTA
The DNA here is from genome assembly GCA_019454045.1 of Zanthoxylum bungeanum. NCBI lineage: Eukaryota > Viridiplantae > Streptophyta > Magnoliopsida > Sapindales > Rutaceae > Zanthoxylum > Zanthoxylum bungeanum. The sequence goes on from SKCR01044081.1 coordinate 129,340, forward strand.
ATTTTAATTTTTTATTGTATTTTATTTTATTGTTTGCTCGAGGACTAGCAAAATGTTAGGTTTGGGGGTGTGATGAGCGGAAAATATATCAATATTTACCGCCCCTTTTACTTAATATTTTGTTTAGTTTCTCGGGTTTGATGAACGTTTTGATGTGTTTTAGTTTATTTTACAGATAAAATAATATTGGGACCGAATGAAATCATTAAGGACGAAATGTGGGTCAAATAAGGGAAAAAATTGGACTTGACATATTAATTTTGGAGATTGGAAACTTGAAAGGGCGTTTCAACGAAGTGCAGTTTTGGAAATTCCAGTTTTGCGCATCTGTCGTATTTCGGGCATAAAGTTTTACTCCGTTATCGGATTGAGCGGATTCAAGTTCAGATTAAAGAAGACTCAATATCTACAACTGTGAAAGACAAAATAATTTCTAATTCGGAAGATTTCATACCCGAAATTGATGAACCATCCAGAAGTGTGTTATGTGTAATTATTAAAGTCATTTTCAATCATTTTCAAAGCAAAAAAATAAATAATAAATAATTAATAAAAATTATCAAATCACCACCAAACATGATAAGAAATTAGTGGAACAATTAATAATGGATTTGGTGGAGCAATTAATAATGGATTTGGTGGATGATTTGATGGAGGCAAAATTTTGCCTATAAATATAAAGCCATTTCATTTGTAAATTCATACTTTCTTCTAAGAATTCCTTAAGAATACTAAGAAAATTGTACCTTGTTTGTTTATTTACAGCTTTCAATAATTAATTTCCGCTTTCACACTTTCTTTTCTTTACTTTTCAGTTTTTACTTTCCGCAATTACTACTTTACGCACATTACTTTTCTTTCTTAATTTTCAGTTTTTACTTTTCAGTAATGAGGAGGTAACTCCCATTTGCTGGGGTAAAAGGTAAAATTTTATTACTAATATTTAGATTAATCTCCCTTAATTATAATATATAAACTAGTTAAAACCTGACTTAATGAGTATACTGCCATATTGGTCGGTTGGTAATTATTTAAATTGGTTTTAACCTGACTAAACTGGATACCGCCTGATTGGTCGGTTGGTAATTAATTATTAATTTGACTTAATCTGGATACCGCCTATATGGCTGGTTGGTAATTATCATGCAAAGTTAATATATTATATAAGGGAGATATCTAAAATAGAAGTAATAAAAGTGGATCCTTTCACCTTAGCATTTTCTTTTATTGTACTTTTACTTTATTTACTTTTCAGCAATTTACTTTCAGCATTTACTTTTTTCACAGCAATTTACTTTAAGCAATTTACTTTCAGCATTTATTTTTCAGTAATTTACTTTTAGCATTTACTTTTCAGTATTTAATTTCAGCATTTACTTTCCATCATTTACTTTCAGCATTTTACTTTATGTCTTTTATTTTATTTAATTTTTACTAGCCCTAGTTATGTGTCGTAACTAAGTTAGTTATCCAGGGTTGTGATGAATTCTAATATCACCGAGTTATAGGGGGTTTTTATAGTTTGGGTAATTTAAAGATTTACTTATTAAGTCTTAAGCTTAATGCTTCTTGTTGTCTGATCACCATAAGATTGGTGTGGTAAATCTAAAATAAACTTGACAAAGGAATTTTAGGTTTCAGCCTTAGACTTAATAGCCCACGATCTTCCTTGAGGATAGATAACCCTTTAATAGATTTCCTTACAGGATAGACATATACCTGTCGGGCGGGGGTAGCCATAATTGGAACTTAAACTTAATGAATCCAGGTAATTTGGTTGAGATAGACATATGGTTCAATTGGGTTAAACTAGGTATTTGCGTCTGATCATCGACAGAGGATTTCGCATAATTTCGTGTTCCAGGTTAGTAAACCGATTTATTACACAAATATAAAATAATCACTTCATCTTTTAAAAGATATTAGAAAGATTCACAACCCTAGATCTTTGAGTCTTTTTTTTTATTTTCTTTAGTATTTTCTTTTGTTTATTTTATTTATTTTAATTAAGGAAAACCACATTCAACCAATCAATCAAACAATAATTCTCTTCTCCCTATAATTAGATACATGTAAATAAATAATATCGATAATTAATAACAACAATAGGAATTAAGTCCTCGTGGGATCAATATTTTTTATACTACTTGAACGATACGTGCGTTTGCGCTATACGCGTGTGTGTAAGCACCGGTCACTGTTGCATTTAAACATCCTCCAAAAGGTTTCCGTTAAGGAAAGTGGTTTTGACGTCCATCTACCATATCTCGTAATCGAAATATGCAGCAATAACAAGCATTATCCGAATTGATTTAATCATGGCAACGGGTGAAAAAGTTTCGTCGTAATCGACACAATGTCGTTGACGATACCTTTTCGCTACAAGTCTAGTGTAGGCATTGCATTTTTTGCATATCAGCCCGATGATGAGTCTTGTATGGAGACACTATCTCTTTAGTTGTGAAAGCCGCAGGAAACGGACGTTGGAAGGGTAAAGTTAGAAAATGGAATTTTTGTTGGACTTAATCCAGTTGTTTATCTTCAGTTGCTTGTTGGACTTCCGTTTCAAAGCTCATCCTCGGCCCAAAACCCCCGTAGACCACTTACCAAACCCAAAATACCCAAGCCCACCAAGCCAATCCAAGCCCACGCCCAAGGAGCCTTATTCACGCCCATTCATTCCTTAATTATGTAGATACACATTTATCACATGCTTAAATCTAGACAAATCCCCTACTAATTGAAAGAAATCAAATCAAATCCATATCCCAATCATTGCCAATCATTGTAGAGATTCTATCCTTGTGTGTCGTGGATTAGGAGATGTCACCATCAATGAGAAATCCTATTCCTTGTCGTACAAGGATAACCTCCACCCATTTGCCTATAAAAAGAGGCCTTCATCACCCTTCATAACCCTAGCAAACACTCGTCGAATTCACACCTAAACCTCCTTTCATATCCCCTAATCCACGCCAAAACAGCCCCTACACAGTCCTAAAGTCGCCACAAACAGCCCCTACACATAGCCTCACTGCACGCCTGAAACCAAGCTTAAAACACCCACTGCACTGCACCTAAACTGCCGCATTCTGCCTTCCCATTTTGCCCAGTTTTTGTTGGGATTTTAACCCATAAAAAGCCCTAAAACCACCCTAAAACTACACTAAAAAACTGCACAAAATTTCCCCTAAAACCCCTTAAAACCGCAAGCCAATTAGCCCTATAAATCGCCTAAAACAGTCCCCTAAATAACCAAAACAGTGACCTGAAACGCAGCAGCAAGACAGCAATGAAACAGAGGAAAAACAGCAGCCCGAGCAGCAAAACAGCGTGGAAAGACGTTAAGTTAGTGAACCAAAAGAGTTGCGGATCATTCACCCTTCCAACGGACATGTAACGCCATTTCTTGAGACGACCAAAGAGGTTAGACCTGAGGGCACCCTTTTATTCATCATCTTTTGTTTATTTTATTTAATCTGAATATTATCGCATGAGAGTCGTTTGAGGCATGATGTGATTGTTGGATGAGCGGAATATGTGTTTCCTTCTGTGGTATATAGGATGGAAACCCGAACGTAAATTCCGTAGCCGAATCCGAATGGACGGTAGTGCGGTTTGTACTTGGGATACAACGCCACGTACCACTTAAGAGACACGTATTTTGTCTCATCCAAACTTGTGTTTGAGCATGTTGTAGTTCGTAGGTTATTTATTTGTTATTAAAGCATGATTAGGTTATTAGCATGTTATTTATCTTAAGCATGATTTAGTCGATGGAAAGTTATTTCTTTATGCATGATTAAGTTGTTTTCACATTAGGGATTTAAATTTATATTTATTCTTAGATTCTTATTTATTTTCCGCATTAGATAATTGAGCATGCTTGTGTGATGATTGTATGTTATTGCGTGTTTGCCGTTATGACAACTTACTTTGAAGTATGCGAACTTAGATATAGGTTCTCATTGTTATTATTATGCATGCGGACTTAGGCGTAGATTACCCTTGAGCATGAATGTTGAATAGATTCGGTTAGTTTATTGCACAAATCATATCATCACAAGTGACATAAGTAAGGGACCATTCCGAACCCAACGGTTTGAGGTCTTCCCTTGCGAGGGCTGAGTGCGGCCTTAAATCTTTGTCCCGGTTCACACCGGGTGGCGACTCCATATTATTTCGTACTCCCAACTAGGCCGCGAGCCTAGAACAGCATCGTCAAGTTCTGTTGTCTACACCTAGCTCTGTACGTTTGTATATTCCCATCCATCTCGGTCTTCCTCTTGAAGACCCATTTGCAACCAATAGGCTTTACACCTTCTGGTGCATCAACCAGTGTCCAAACTTGGTTGGTGTACATGGAATCCATTTCGGAATTCATGGCATCTTGCCATAAACCGGAGTCGATACCTTGTATCGCTTCCTCATAAGTAGCCGGCTCGTCTTCCTCAATAAGATTAATATCTACATGAGGTGAGATCAGAAACCCATACCTCTCAGGTTGTTTTCTGACTCTCTCCGACCTACGAGGTCCTTGTGTATTCAAAGTTTGTGGTACAGTCTCATCCTTGATGAACTGTTCATGTTCCGTTAAGGATTCTGTGCGAGGAATAGTATCACTCCGATTTTCATCGAGTTCTATTTTCCTCCCACTTATCACTGCATTTAGGAATTCCTTCTCAAGGAAAACCGCATGTAGAGCAACAAATACTTTGTTCTCTTTTGGGTGATAGAAGTAATATCCTTTGGTTTCCCTATGATATCCTACAAATAGGCATTTATCCGATTTGGGTTCAAGTTTTGTACCTTCCAAACGTTTGACATATGCCCAGCAACCCCAAATCTTCAGGAATGAGAAACCTGGTTTCTTTCCTGTCCATATTTCATACGGAGTCTGTTGAACAGACTTTGACGGAACCTTATTCAAAATAAGTATTGCACTGTTCAATGTATATCCCTAGAAGGAAATAGGTAGATCTGTACGACTCATCATAGACCTTACCATGTCTAACAAAGTTCGGTTTCTCCGTTCGGACACACCGTTTAATTGCGGTGTTCCTGGAGGAGTCCACTGTGAAAGAATACCATATTCTTTCAAGTAATCGAGAAACTCATTGCTCAAATATTCGCCACCACGGTCCGACCGTAATGTCTTAATACTTTTGCAGGTCTTTTTTTCTACTTCGTGTCAAAACTCTTTGAATTTCTCAAAGGTTTCCGACTTGTGTCTCATAAGATACACATAACCATAACGCGATGCATCATCCGTAAAGGTTACGAAGTACTCATATCCACCTCTAGCCTAGCTAGACATGGGCCCACATACGTCACTATGAACGAGGGCTAAACGTTCGGTGGCACGTGCACCTTTATCGCTAAAAGGTGATTTAGGCATTTTGCCTAATAAACAAGATTCGCAGACGTCATATGAATTTGGATCAAATCCGTCAAAGTACCCACTCTTCGAAAGTGTGGATATACGTGTCTTGTTTATGTGTCCCAGATGACAATGCCACATGTAAGTTTCATCTTTGTTACTTACTTTAAGCCTTTTGTTTGTTACATTATATGTTTGAGATTGATTCATATTCAAAATATAAACACCATTATTTACATCAACAGTGCAAATTTCCATATCATTTTTATACATAAAACACCCAGTGTTTCTAAATACAAAAGTATACCCACATTGGGCTAACATAGATACAGAAATAATATTCCTAGTCAAACTAGGTACATAATAACAGTCTGTAAGTTTAAGTACATGCCCCGAGGACAGTTCCAGAACAAAAGTGCCAACGGCCAAAACGGTGACTCGTGTCCCATTTCCAACGCGGAGGTCAATCTCTCCTGAGGCCAGTCTCATGCTAATCTGCAGATCCTGCACATCAGTACATATATGAGTACCACAACCAGAATCAAAAATCCAATTTTTAAAACTAGTAGTAGACATGTTTATTTCTATAACAAACATACCTGAAGCCGGTGCCTTGCCCGCTTTGATTTCCTTCATGTGTGCCTTGTACTCACGGCAGTCACGCTTCCAGTGACCCCGCTTCCCGCACTGTAGACATACATCTTGGGATTTGTCCTTAACCTTCCCAGAAGGTTTTGATGATTTGGCCTTGTCTTTCTTCTTCTTCTTCTTCTTTACACCTCCAGTCGCCTTGGGCCAAGCCCTTGGAGTTTGCGATGTTGAAGCGAAGTGCGCCTCGCGCTTCTTGCCATTTAGGAGCTCTTTTTCTGCTTCGCGCAGTATGGACATCAACTCTCCAAGAGTTTGGTCTTGGTTCAACATATTGTAGTTCATGATGAACCCACTCCAAGTGTCGGGGAGAGACTGCAGGATCAAATCTATTGAAGTCTCAGCCTCGAAGACAATGCCCATCTGTCCGAGCTGCTCAATGTCAGCAATCATCTATGACACATGGTGCTCAACAGACGTACCATCTGACATGCGAGCGCAAAAGAGCTTCTTCTGCAACTCATATCTTTGCGATCTAAGATTAGATCGGTGAAGATCATGCAACTTCGCCATCATCTCATAGGGATCCAATCCCTTGTTTTGACGACGGAATTGCGGAGTCATAGCAGCAAGCATTACCGATTGAGCAGTTGCATTGTAATCGCTATGAGTCTTCCAAAGCTCTAGCTCAAGCAACTGATCAGGTCGGGGCTTATGCCCAAGAGGTCTCTCTATAGTGTAGAGTCACGTCTCGGATCCCAGGACAATCCTGAGATTCATGTCCCAATCTTGAAAGTTTGTGTCATTAAAGACATTATCGCCCATGACAATATCCCTAATGCTTAACTTTCCTGTCATCTTAATCGCAATAGTCCAACTATTCGATTAACGATGTAATGGTACAGTCTAACTGTTACAAGAAAAATAATAAAATATTAGTCCAACTAATAAATATAATTGACGAAATAATTTGAAAGCGCGTAAAGCTAAGTATTTGAACGAAATTGCAAATTCAATACTAGCCTCCCACTATTTTTCTGCGAGCCTCTAACCCTCTATTGAGTACTCGGGAAACCTAGTTTCCTAGTGGGCTAGGATCCCGTTAAATAACACACAATCTTGACTTTGGCCAACAAGCTGTATGATATTTAACTAGGTAGATCTCTAAGATCAATTGGATCTCATCCAATTCCTAGATCCGGTAGGTGGACCTCCAAGTCCGAAACATATATACAATATATATGCCAATATATCCAATATATTTTCCTAACCTTTTTCCTTTGAATCAACTAAGCCTTGGCTTTGGCACAACAAGCTTAATGATTCCAGTTAAGCGGAACCCATTGACTTTTGAAAGCTTCGTAATCGATGTCGATGGACAAGAAGTGATCTTGACTTTGGCCAACAAATCACAACTTGGACAAGAGATACGATAAGGAACAAAGCCTTCATGATTCAAACACATCCGCGATAGACAAAGGTCTTGACTTTGGCCAACAAACCAGTGCCAATCTTGGATCTTGAGTAAGAATCACTCAATGGAAGGAAAACGCTTAATATTTGTTGAGGGTTTTTCGCGTAAATTGGCAACCAATTTATTATCTTTGATTAGGTCTCATCATACACCCTTAAGCATGCATTCTAAAAGCATAATAAGGTGCGAAAATAAATTAATAATGATATGCGGATGGATATCTCACAGATTGTTCCTAGAACAAATCACTCCATTTCCTCTCCCCGACTAGCACTATTCTAACTTCTACCTAATTACATAATACAATTAGAGAAACCTCATTAACATTGAGGGGAATTAGGTGAGAAGAGAATTACAAAGAATCGAGAGATAAGGCTGGACACGCAGGTCCAATTAATAAATTCTAAATTTACAACAATTTCCAAAATTGCCCTTTCCCTTCTAATATCCATCCGATATACATTATTCATTCAACACATCCATGTATTCACACAAAACATGTTATTCAATCAATCTAATCCAATTAATTAATCTTTGAATAAAGTGATCATCCAATGTTCAAACAATGATTTGATTTGCGCGAGTCCAACTCGTTTAAGAATAAGTACTCAAAGTATGAATTCTTGAATTATATCGAACTACAATTTAAATCTAATTTAATTCGTATTCAATACTAATTCTATATTTAATTCCAAATTAAATAATTACATTTTTAAATGCGACTTTACGACTTAGATTCCAAATCTAATCGAAATGGGTCTCAAAGCCCAATTAACATCTAATGTCATTTAATTAAAGTCCAATGGGCTTTCAATTAATTTCTTAAGGCATGGACTTTGGTCAATATGGGTCAAACCCAAATACCAAAGCCCAATTAAGGAATCACCATATTTGCCAAGAAACCAATTTCGGCCCATTAGGCCCAATTAAACATAAAATGCCCATTTGTCATATTTGGACTTAATGGAATGGTTTAGGCCTAATTTGGATCCAATCCAATTGACCTAAACCAACTTGGCCCAACCAAGCCCATTAGGCCCAAATACAACATTTTAAGCCCAATTCTAAATTAAGCCCAACTAATTAAATTTTAATATTCCAAATATCATGATTTAATTAATTAAAGTGTTTGGCCATGATTAACTATTTAAATTAACATTTCCAAAATACTAATCTAATCAATTAATCATGCTTATTCATAATCAATACATGTCCAACATTATTGTTACAAAATCATCTCATTTTCATGCTCTTAAGGTCACGGCATTGACGGATTTTTAAAACCGATTTCGATTTCGATCCAATTAAATCATAAATCAATTTATCCCAAGTCTTTAAACTCATCCAATGATCAAAAAATAAAAAAATACCATGACCTAGGGTTTATATTGTATTCGACCATCATACCCAAATTGGGGAAAAATAATCCAATTAGTTTTTCATCAATTTGATCATATATAACTCAAGTTATCCATATACAAGCATACTCAAACAAACAATTTGGTTAAATCATGCTCAAATCAAATTTAACCAAATTTTTAGTATATAAACCCTAATCAATTTCATGCTCAAATAGGCTCAATGATACCATTGTTGGGTTTCTAAAGTGTCCCAAGATCATTTAAGCAATGAAACATGTGAATACTCAAAGAAGAATTTGCGGAATAATACTCACTTTGATCGGATATTGGATGCGTCAAATACAAAAATTTTCTCCTTGAAGTTTCGGCCAAGGTCTCATTTGAATGTGAAATCCAAGCTCCAAGCTTTTGAGTTGATTCCAAGCTCAAGGATAGGTTTCCCTATCACCTTAGATGATTCCTTGAATGTGCTAGCAATTAGAAAATTTGCAACAAATTTCCTTGTTTCTTCCTTGTTGTATTCGGCCAAAGAAGAAAATTTTGGAGAAAAATGGCTTAAATCCGTGAGCAAGAGAGAGTGAGAGAGAGTGAATGACTTGTGTATTTGATATTCAAAAAATCAAATGATATACCAAATCTCAAAATTTGGTAAAAGTCATTCCCATCATACACACAACTGTGTCATACAAGTCACCATCATTCCTTCACCAAAACCCATCACAAAAAGTAATTAAAGTGACAAGTGATGTGACATGTGGGCCCACTAAATTCAAAATCCGAGTGGGCTCGCAAACACTCATGGGCTCGGGTTCGTTAATTCCAAATAATGATTTTTCCGTTGCGACGTAATTAAATCAAATTTAATTAAATAATTATGCCTAGCAAAATTACTATTCACGTCGCTAGCGAATTAATTCTAAATTAACTCGTTCGCCCGAATTAAAATCCAATTTTAATTCCGCGTCGAAATCTAATTTCGTTTAATATATCGAATATATTATTTTATCGATTAATTCCAAATTAATCGTTCTCTCTCTTCAAATAGTATTTTATCCTAGATAAAATCGCTCCGTAATTAATCCTAGATTAATTATGTTCGAATCATACGTCATAGGTAATTCTTCGGGAAGCGACCCATGAGATCCCTGGATATATTGGCAGTAAATCCGGTCGTCGGACTATCCGAACACGTACGTACCTTGTACTACATTTTTACCGATTTACGAGACATGGTTGGCTTCTAGCAAAACACCGTGCCTACCTAATTCTCCAGAAATATTCTTAACGGAATATATAATCTATGTCAGGCGTAGTATACGTAGTATTGCGTATTTCGTATTGCGATCTAGTATCGGATGTCAGATGCAAGGCCTGAGGCTTGAATAGTGTCTGCCCCGTACGAAGCATATATCAGATTACAAGCAACTAGTCTCTTTAATCGGATAATCATGACCATGTCATATTATCCGGATGGTTGCAACCATTTAGAGTACCAGTTCTGTATCCCTGCGTGATCATCATCTCCATATGACTGAAGTGATACTTCCATCTTGACATCACACCCAATACACTACGATTCTAAAAAACCAAGAAGAGGCGTACACAGAACCTGTTAAAGTCCTGGACGACCAAAACAAAGCGTATTGATTGTCGTAAGTACTAGCGATGCAAGTCTCAGGTTAAGACCAAATACACCTACCCTGATGCGGATTCTCATAGACACATAGTCATACTACCAATGGGATTCCGCGGGGTCTATCCAGAGCGAAGCTGTTTCCGTACCATCGGTAAACACAACCTCCTATCACACTTGCATAAGTATCCAATACTTAAATATATGAGAACTATGTCGTTACGCTTCCATAACACGCACAAGTGCAATACTAGTTTATTCCGCATTATCGATGTCCAGTCTCGATAATACTACGATTAGGAATATTTAATGATTAAACCTTTATGGATTGATATTGTCTCATATCTAATAAACTGGAACTAATCATAAGGACTTTTATAATTTATTTATTTAAGTAATCAAATTACAAAATGATGAAATGCAATTTCCATTGTCACATAGTTAATTTGTACAAAAACCACAATGTCTTTTACAAATAGTGACGCTATGGGTCATAATTGTCCAACACCCTTATCTAGGGTTGTGATGAATTCCAATATCACCGTTTTATAAGTAGTTATTTTGTGTCTTGGGTAATATAAAGGTTTATTTATTGAGTCTTAAACTTAATGCTTCTTGTTAAATGGCCATTAATAAGATTGATTTGGTAAACTTAAAATGTATTTGGAAAAGGAATTTTAGGTTTAGTCTTAGACTCAATAGCTCACGATCTCACATTGGGGCAAGAGACTCTTAGGTAGATTTCCTAACATGATAGGAATATACCTATCGGGCGGGGGTAGCCATAATTGAAACTTAATCTTAATGAATTCAGATAACTTGGTTAACATAGACATATGATTAATTGGGTTATTTGGGTGTTTTCATCTGACCATCGACAAAGACTTTTGAGTATTTTTGTGATCCAGGTTAATAAATCGATATATTGCACAAACAAGAGATAACCACTTCATCTTTAAAAGATATTGGAATGATTCACATCCCTAGATAATTTCATAATATTGAATTTTCCTTTAATTTAATTTCGCACTGTTTTATTTACTTATTTTCAGACAAAAATCACCATCCAACAATCAATCTATTAGATACTCATAAACATTTAACGTCATAAATTAATAGCTAAGGTATTAAGTCCTCGTGGGATCGATACATTTTATACTACTTGAGCGATACGTGCACTTGCATTACATGTGTGATTTCACCGATCAAGTTTTTGGTGGGGAAAATTGGGAAATTTTCTGTTCACGCGTCGCGACGCACAACATCCTTTACGTCACGACGCACCATAATTATGCAGCCTGCCGACACGCGTCATCGCTAACATCATTACTATAGCCCGCATCACGATGCATAACCCTCAATGTGTCGTGACGTGAAGCCAATAATTCTGCCGACAACCACTTGTCATCATCTTGTCGAATCATCGGCGCGTCACGATGCGCGGGGCATAATTTTACTTATAAATTGAAGCTAAAATCATAAGGAAAATTCATACATTCTTCTAGGGATTTCCTTGAGAATACTAAGAAGATTGTATTTTTTTTGTTTATTTACTGCTTTCTTATATTTAATTTTTATTTTATGCAATAATTCTTTCTTTATTTTACTTTTAAGTATGATGAGGTAACTCCCCTCTGCTGGGATGAAGGGTAAAGCTTTTATTACTAATATTTAGATTAACCTCTCTTAATTATAATATATAAACTATTTTAAAACCTGACTTAATGGGATACCGCCTTTATGGTCGGTTGGACTTAATTAAATTGATTTTAACCTGACTAAATTGGATACCGCCTTTATGGTCGGTTGGAATTAATCATAAATTTGACTTAATCAAAATACTGCCTATATGGTCGATTGGTAATGTCATGCAAAATTTATATATTATAATAAGGGAGATATCTAAATTAGAAGTAATGAAAATGGATCCTCTAACTCCAACATTTTCTTTTATTGTTTATTTATCTTTTTAATTTCCAAGCTTTACTTTATGTCATTTACTTTATTTATGTCTTTAATATTCTTAGATATGTGTGGTAACTAAACCCCTTATCTATGGTTATGATGAATTCCAATATCACCATTTTATAAGTGGTTATTTTGTGTCTTGGGTAATATAAAAGTTTATTTATTGAGTCTTAAGCTTAATGCTTATTGTTAACTGGCCATTAATAAGATTAATTTGGTAAACTTAAAATAAACTTGACGAAGGAATTTTAGGTTTCAGCCTTAGACTCGATAGCTCACGATCTCATCTTGGGGCATGGTGACCCTTAGGTAGATTTCCTTCCAGGATAGACATATACCTATCGGGCGGGGGTAGCCACAATTGGAACTTAATCTTAATGAATTCAGGTAATTTGGTTAACATAGACATATGATTAATTTTTTCTTCGCAGTTATCAGATACCATTCCTAAAGAACGACAACGAGTATTACATGTCATGCGTGCACATTTATAGCAAACACCTAATCTTTTAGCTCTTCTTTTCTTAGCATAGGTGTTTTTTTCTAAACCAGGCAGATATGAAATAAAAGAGTCAGATGACTCACCTGCCAATCAGACTCGTGCTTCAATTAACCAATGAATATCATTAGGAATACCTTTGATCATCAGAATTCTCATTCGTTCCATGTGAGCTTTGTAGACTTTCATCAGAGAGTTTTGATGGAGAGAAGGAAATTGTTTGTGAAGATTTGTAAGAAAGTCTTCCATCCTGAAATGCGACTTTACCTACAAAAATTAAACACACACCAAAATAAAACACACCAAATCTGAATATATACACAAATTGCATGGGTTGCCTCACTGTTAGTACTGAGTTTAACGTCGTCAGCTAGACATGACTGCTCGAATATTAGGCCTGATCTACAAGTGTGACACTTTCTTTTTGTCGCTCAAATGATTCCCCCCAGTAGTGCTTGACACGCTTGCTATTAACCTTGAATGTTTTATTGGAGTTGGGATCATGTGTTGGATAATATGACCCATAGCGTCACTATTTGTACAGATCACGGTGTTGTTGTACAAATTAACTATGTGACAAGGAAATTGCACTCTCATCATTTGTGATTAGATCACCATAGATGTATAAATGAAGAGAGGTCCATATGATTAGTTCCTGGATTGAGATGATATGAGACAGTATCAATCCCCGAAGGATTAATCATTAAATATCCCTAGTCGAAGTATTATCGAGACTGGACATCGATAATGCGGAATAGGCTAGTATTGCACTTGTGCGCGTTGTGAGGGCACAACGGCATAGTTCTCATATATATAAGTATTGGATACTTATGCAAGTGCGATAGGAGGTTGTGTTTCACCGATGGTATGGGAAACAGCTTCGCTCTGGATAGACCCCTCGGAATCCCATTGGTATTATGACTATGTGTCTATGGGAGGCCGAAATCAAGGTAGGTGTGTATGGTCTTAACCTGAGACTTACATCGCTAATACTTACGATAATCGATAGACTTTGGTCTTGGTGGTAGGGGACTTTAAACGGGTTCTGTGTACACCATTTCTGGGTTTATCAGAGAGTCGTAGTGTATTGGATGTGATGTCAAGACGGAAGTATCACTTCAGTCATATTGGAGTTGATGTCACGCAGGATACGGTACTAGTGCTCTTGAGTGTTGCGCAACCAATCGGGATATTGTGACCAGGTCATGTATATCCGATTATAGAGACTATGTTACCAGACATCCGATATGTGCTTCGGACGGGGGAGACACTTATCCACCCCCAGCCCTAGCACGTGATTATCCGATACTGGGCAGATATACACAATACTACGGTATACTACGCTTGATACAGATCTATATATTCCTGTAAGAATATTTCTGGAGAATTGGGTAGGCATGGCGCTTTGCTAGAAGCCAACCTTGTCTTGTAAATCGATATAAACGTAGTACGAGGTACTTACGTGTTCGGACAGTCCGACGATCGTATTTACTGCCAACATATCCGGAGATCTCATGGGTCGCTTCCTGAAGATTCACCGATGACGTATTACTCGCACTTTGATTAATCTGGGATTAATTAGAAGAGAGAGATAGAATTAATCTGGGATTAATTCAATGAGAGAGAAAATTAATCTGGGATTAATTGCGGAGATATTTTATCTGGGATAAAATATTAATTAAAGAGAGAGAACGATTAATTTGGAATTAATCGATAAAATTAATATATTCGATATATTAATCGAAATTAGATTTCGACGCGGAATTAAAATTAGATTTTAATTCGGGCAAACGAATTAATTTAGAATTAATTCGTTAGCGACGTGAATAGTGAATTCGCTAGGCGAAATCATTTAATTATGACGCGACGGAAAATTCGTTAATTTGGAATTAGCGAACCCGAGCCCGAGAGTGATTGCGAGCGCATTCGCATTTCAAATTCGAGCGCGGCACGCAAGTCACATCAAGCGTCAAATCGCTAGTCGCGTCAATCGTCAAATCAATTGTCACTTTGAGTGATGTGACTTGACAACATGTCACTTTATTAAAGTGAATAGATGTGATGTGACTTAAAGTTAAAAGTTGAAATGATGAAAAAGCTTTATTGTTTTTTAACTTTTGACTTTTGAATTAAAAAGATAAGATATATATGTTTTATTGATTTTACTTGGTAAATGAAATAAAAAAAATATATATATTAAAATCTTTTTCTCTCTCTCACATGCAGGGCATACGGTTTCTCTTTTCCCTCTCTTTTCTTCTTTTGCATCTCACGGCTTCACTGCCGTTTTTTCTTCTTTTTTCTGGTTTCACCGAGAAAATGGAGATGCAAGGAAGATGATTTGTGCTAGCACACTCTAGGAGTTATACATAGGTGATAGGGAAGTGTCTTCATGAGCTTGGAAAGCTTGAAGCTTTGAGCTTCAATGGTGCTCATCAATGGCCGAAAATGGAGGAGATTTTCACAGCCCAAACCGTGCGTCCACTGCAGTTCCAGAAGCCATTGCCGAGCTTGGATGGAGCTTAAAAACGCATGTTCTTCATTTCATCAAAACCAATCAATGTGAGTTATGTTTCCGCCTTACTCCTTGATGTGTTCATATGCGGTTTTTTTTATGCATGTTTGTGATCCTTGGGACCTTGATTGAACTCCTACATCATGTAACTCAACAACTCTATCTGGTAAAACTTGGGTGATTATGGATCTGACCACCTTGATTTTAGCTTCATAGGGAAGAGTTTCAACCTTGATTTGTTTAACAGTACCTGCTGCCCCGGTTCCAGTTGTATGCGCACTAACTTCTCATCATGTTGCTTCTTGGCCTTTTCTTTGTACAGTTTGGCATTCTCAAAAGGTTGTATGTGAAATTCCTCCAATTTTTTGAGTTGGTGGAGCCGTTTATCTTCTGTTGCTTGTAGATCAAGATTTAACTTCTTCAGTGCACAGTACGCTTTATCTTCAGGCTCCCCAGGTAGATGACATGCTTTAAGTTCCTCAGTGGAACTTTGCATTGCATCGGAGTTCTGGACGGTACTATTTATCACATCAAGTCTGAAATATTACTTATTCTTTTCATCATTCGGGATTTTCATGGCTTTGAAAACATTGAGTGTTACTTCTTGGTCTTGGACCATCGTGGTTAGTTCATATTTTTATACATCAATAATGGTTCGACCTGTAGCTAAGAATGGTCTTCCGAGGATGATGGGTACGTCTTCGTCTTCCTCCATGTCACGGACAATAAAATCAGCTAGGAAAATGAATTTGTCAACTTTGACAAGCACATCTTCAACTACACCTCTCGGAAATGTGAGCATTTATCAGCAAGTTTCAATAAGATTGAGGTGGGCTTTGCTTCTCCAATTTGTAGTTTCATGTAAATGGAAAAAGACATCAAGTTAATACTCACACCTAAGTCACACAAAGCATTACCGAAGTTATGTTCTCATATGGTGCAAGATGTTGGACAATTATGACCCATAGCGTCACTATTTGTACAGATCATGGTGTTGTTGTACAAATTAACTATGTGACAAAGGAGATTTCACTCTTATCATTTGTGATTAGATCACCAAGATGTATAAATGATATGAGGTCCTTATGATTTGTTCCTGGATTGAGAATGATATGAGACAGTATCAATCCACGAAGGATAAATCATTAAATATCCCTAGTCAGAGTATTATCGAGATCAGACATCGATAAATATGTAAAAGACTAGTATTACACTTGTGCGTGTTGTAAAGGCATAAACGATATAGTTCGCATATATTTGGGTATAGGATACTCATGCAAGTGTAATAGGAGGTTGTGTTTTACCGATGGTACGGGAAACAGCTTCGCTCTAGATAGACCCCCTCGGAATTCCATTGGTAGTATGACTATGTGTCTATGGAAATCCGAAATCAGGGTAGGTGTATTTGGTCTTAACATGAGACTTGCACCGCTAATACTTGCGACAATCAATATACTTGGTTTTGGTCGTCCAGGGCTTTAACCGGTTTCTGTGTACGCCTCTTCTGGGTATATCGAGAATCGTAGTGTGTGGGTGTGATGTCAAGACGGAAGTGTCACTCCAGTCATATGGAGATGATGATCGCGTAGGGATACAGAACTGGTTCTCTAAAAAGGTTGCAACGGCGGGATAATATGACTTGGTCCATGATTATTCGATATTAAAGAGACTAGTTACTCGTAATCCGATATATGCTTCGTACGAGGCAGACACTGTACCAGCCCCAGGCCTTGCATGTGATCATCCGATACTGGATCGAAATACGCAATACTACACGCCTGATATAGATCCTTATTCATGTAAGGATATTTCTGGAGAATTGGGTAGGCATGGCGCTTTGTTAGAAGCCAACCTTGTCTTGTAAATCGGTATAAACGTAGTACTAGGTACTTACGTGTTCGGATAGTCCGACGACCGTATTTACTGCCAACATATCCGGGGATCTCATGGGTCGCTTCCCGAAGATTCACCGATGACGTATGACTCGCACTTTAATTAATATGGGATTAATAAGATGAGAGAGAAAATTAATCTGGGATTAATTGCGGAGATATTTTATCTGGGATAAAATATCATTTAAAGAGAGATAACGATTAATTTGGAATTAATCGATAAATTAATATATTCGATATATTAAACGAAATTGGATTTCGACGCGGAATTAAAATTAGATTTTAATTCGGGCGAACGAGTTAATTTAGAATTAATTCGTTAGCGACGTGAATAGTGATTTCGCTAGGCATTTTCATTTAATTACGTCGCAACAGAAAATTCGTTAATTTGAAATTAGCAAACCCGAGCCCGGGATTGTTTGCGAGCGCATTCGTGAGGAGCGGAAAATATATCAATATTTACCGCCCATTTTACTTAATATTTTGTTTAGTTTCTCAGGTTTGATGAACGTTTTGATATGTTTTAGTTTATTTTACAGATAAAATAATATTGGGACTTAATGAAATCATTTAGGACGAAATATGGATCAAATAAGGGCAAAAATTGGACTTGAGATATTAATTTTGGAGATTGGAAACTTGTAAGGGCGTTTTAACGAAGTGCAGTTTTGGAAATTCTAGTTTTGCGCATCTATCATATTTTGGGCATAACGTTTTACTCCGATATCGGATTGAGCTGATTTAAGTTCCAGATTAAAGAAGAATCAAAGAGCTACAACTTTTAAAGACAAAATAATTTCGAATTATGAATATGTCATGCCCGAAATTGATGATCCATCCAGAAGTGTGTTGTGTGTAATTATTAAAGTCACTTTCAATCACCTTGAAAACAAAAAAATAAATTAATAAATAAATAATAAAAATTATCAAATCATCACCAAACATGATAAGAGATTAGTGGAGCAATTAATAATAGATTTGGTGGAGTAATTAGTGGAGCAATTAATAATTTATTTGGTTGATGATTTGATGGAGGCAAAATTTTGCCTATAAATACCAAACCATTTCATTTGTAAAATTCATACTTTCTTCTAAGGAATTCCTTAAGAATACTATGAAGATTGTATCTTGTTTGTTTATTTATAGCTTTTAGTAATTAATTTCCGCTTTCGCACTTTCTTTTCTTTACTTTTCAGTTTTTACTTTCCGCAATTTACTTTTACGTACAGTACTTTTCTTTCTTTAATTTTCAGTTTTTTTTTTTACTTTTCAGTAATGAGGAGGTAACTCCCCTTTGCTGGGGTAAAAGGTAAAACTTTTATTACTAATATTTAGATTAATCTCCCTTAATTATAATATATAAAGTAGTTAAAACCTGACTTAACGAGGATACCGCCATATTGGTCGGTTGGTAATTATTTAAATTGGTTTTAACCTGACTAAACTGGATACCGCCTGATTGGTCGGTTGGTAATTAATTGCGGAGATATTTTATCTGGGATAAAATATCATTTAAAGAGAGATAACGATTAATTTGGAATTAATCGATAAATTAATATATTCGATATATTAAACGAAATTGGATTTCGACGCGGAATTAAAATTAGATTTTAATTCGGACGAACGAGTTAATTTAGAATTAATTCGTTAGCGATGTGAATAGTGATTTCGCTAGGCATAATCATTTAATTACGTCGCAACGGAAAATTCGTTAATTTGGAATTAGCGAACCCGAGCCCGGGATTGTTTACGAGTGCATTCGTATTTTGAATTCGAGTGCGGCACGCAAGTCAAATCTAGCGTCAAATAATTAGTCGTATCAAGCGTCAAATCATTAGTCACTTTGAGTGATGTGATAACTTGTCACTTGATTGATTGAGTGATGTGACTTGATGGAAGTGGTTGGAAAGCTTTTTGAAAGCTTGATTAACATTTAAAATATTTTAAATGTTTGGTATATGTTGAATTGATTTTATAAATCAATTAATGAATACATATTTCTTTTCTCTCTCTTTGTTCACGCAATTGGAGCAAAAAATTGCTCATCTCTCCACTCTTTTCTCTCTTCTCAAACACGCCCAAGGGGCTGTGTTCTTCACTGGTTTTTTGCCTAAATGCCGAGAGCCATAGGGAAGCAAAGTGTTTGATTTTTTTGGCAATTTACTTTTCAGCATTTTACTTTATGTCTTTTATTTTATTTAAGTTTTTACTAGCCCTAGTTATGTGTCGTAACTAAGTTAGGTATCTGGGGTTGTGATGAATTCTAATATCACCGTTTTATAAGGGGTTATTTTATAGTTTGGGTAATTTAAAGGTTTATTTATTAAGTCTTAAGCTTAATGCTTCTTGTTGTCTGATCACCAATAAGATTGATGTGGTAAATCTAAAATGAACTAGACATAGGGATTTTAGGTTTCAGCCTTAGACTTAATAGCCCACGATCTTCCTTGAGGATAGATAACCCTTTAATAGATTTCCTTACAAGATAGACATATACCTGTCGGGCGGGGATAGCCATAATTGGAACTTAAACTTAATGAATCCAGATAATTTGGTTGACATAGACATATGGTTCAATTGGGTTAAACTAGGTATTTGCGTCTGACCATCGACATAGGCTTTTGTATAATTTCGTGTTCCAGGTTAGTAAACTGATTTATTACACAAACATAAAATAATCACATCATCTTTTAAAAGATATTAGAATGATTCACAACCCTAGATCTTTGAGTCTTTTGTTATTTTCCTTAGTATTTTCTTTTGTTTATTTTAATTAAGGAAAACCACATTCAACCAATCAAACAATCATTCTCTTCTCCATATAATTAGATACCTGTAAATAAATAGTATGAATAATTAATAACAACAGTAGGAATTAAGTCCTCGTGGGATCGATATTTTTATATTACTTGAACGATACATGCGCTTGCGTTATACGTGTGTGTTTTCGCCGGTCAAGTTTTTTGCGCCGTTGCCGGGGACTTATTTTTCTTGAGTTATTAATTTTGAAGCTATCTAATTTACTTGTATTTAATTTTTTTTTTTATCAGTAGTTTTTATTCTTTTGTTTTCAGGTGATTGAAAAATGGAACATTATTGGGAGATTGAGAGATCATGAGCTTTACTAGAAGATACACCCCAAATCTGGGAGCAACAGTCCGGTTTTCTGAGGCCTGTTGTCCAGGCCAACAACTATCACTGGATGCCAGAACCAAATAATACCACATTTGCTCAACAGAACGCAATGGGGAGATGTGACATATGTAATGGTAACCACCCTAGAGATTATTGCGAATAGAACTACCATCCATGATGGCATAGCTATCAAGATCCTTCATGGTATGACGAGCCATCACATTTCATAGAACCACATTTTCCATCTTATCCACCACCCACCTACAATGATCTTCATCAATAATCAGAACAATCAGAGGAAGATCAGATGATTGACATGCTCAAAGATTGGGTCAAGAAACAAGATGAAAATTTGGATACACTGCTTGAAACATGCCAGAATCAATTTGAAAGTATTCAGAGACAATCAGAATTCATTCAGAGACTGACAGATCAAACGAGACAATTACCTCAAGAAGAATTATCAGATGAAACTGACAAAGCCTTCGAGTACCCATAGATCCACAATGACACCTTAATAGAGGAGGAGGCTGAGCAGTATCAACAACCAGAGGTATCAGTTCAGGAGCCTGAACCGGCAAAGTCTCGATTTGACTTTTATTATTCAGATTCTGACGAGGATGAGGCTGATCTATTTGTACCAACTGCACCAACAACGGAGGATCAAACTTTCAATCCTTAAAATGAAGATCTTGGAGCATGTTTTACCATGATGTTTGATTAAGATATACCTGAACCATCCATTCTAGTCGTATCAGAGGATGAAGACCTAATGTCAGAAACATCTGTACATCATCAGACAAACCATTTTGGAGCATGTTTTTCACAGATGACAGATGAAGAACTGAATATGGAAATTTTCAAATACATCTATGAAGAAAATATGGAGCAAGAAACAGATTAAATGGAGGAGCAACTGTCAGACCAAATTGAAAATCCAGAGCATTCAGGAGAAACATCGCTGTATCGGGGAGTACAAATCAAAGATATCACCCAGAAGCTTGACAGAATGGAACTTCCATTCCAAGTCAAGCACCATACAAGACCTCCCGATTTTCTTTCTTTCTTTGCAGGAACCACTGGAGCAACAAGGAGCAAAAAGGTGGCACAAGCACTAAATGGGACAAAAAAATTTCTGCTACCTTACCGTTGGAAGAGACCTTTCAAAAGCAACGCTCATGGGATTGTCTTTAATTGGACATCCAAAACGACGTTGAAACCTCATTGACAGATAGATTTCAGTCACGTCTGGCTGAAGACGAAAAATTTAGCGCTAGCAGGGAGGCAACCCATGTAATTTGTTGTAATTTCTATTTTTATATTTTGTGTATACATGTTATAGAATTTTTAATTTTGTGTGTTATTTTGTAGGGACAAGCACAAACGGAGCATTTTAAGACAGAAGGAAAACATGAATGGTGTTTTGCAATCAGGAAGAAAAGAGCTAATTCATTTGTGATGGCTGAGTAAAGAATTAATTCTTGAGACGCATCATTATGAATTTATACTAAGCTAGTGGCGTATTGCGTACATAATTCTGTTGCCTTAATAATTGCTTTGATTTACTTTTCTGTTTTTATTTCCTTTATTTTCACCGACAAGATCTAAACTTTTTAAATTTTTCACGATTTATTTTAACATTCATCTAATAATTGTCATTTGGCAGGTACTAGTGCTAATATTACTCACCCATTTTCAGGTTCTATAAATTCAGCTCTACATTTATTTCTTCGACACATCCAGATATACATCCAAATAAGAGAAAGAAAATGGAAGCAACTTCACAGCAGCGAGTCAAGCGAATTTGTGTTTTCTATGGATCCAATTCTGGTAATAAACCAGAATTCATTGAGGCTGCAAATGAATTGGGGAGAGTCATATCAGAGAAAAATATGCACCTAGTATATGGCGGTGGCAATCTTGGAATGATGGGAAGCATTTCAAAAGCCGTTCAAGAAGGTGGCGGTCATGTTTTGGGAATCATTCCAAAACCTTTGGCAGACGAACAATTAATTGGACCAACAAATAGAGATGAACATATTGTATCAGGTATGTCTGAACAAATTCATGAAATGATCAATACTGCGGATGCATTTATTGCATTACCAGGTGGGCTTGGAACGTTTGAAGAAATGTTCACCGTAGCATCATGGGCACACTTAAACATTCATCGGAAGCCCATTGGGTTACTTAACATTGAGCATTTCTTCGATTTTCTGTTTGTATTTCTTGTGGAAGCCAAAAGACATGAGTTCATCACCAAATCAGTACAAGATATTTTCCTGACTGCGACAAAGGCCGAAGAATTAATTGACCAAATCCTAGCCTTTGAACCAAAAATCGACCCCATTCTTTCCAATTTGAACTGGTCAGATAGCGATCGTGGTAAGAAGCGTAAATTGGACATAGATCTTAATCGGTAATTTTTCATAGATTTTCAGCTAACCAGGTACGACATTCTTAACTCCTCTTCTACTGTTTAAGACATTGGGGATAATGTCTCATTTAGGTTTGGGGGAGGGAATAGTTGATTAGTATGTTGTTTATTTTGTGTTATTAGATTTTTAGTCCAAAATTTTTCATAAAATACAAAAAAATTGAAAAATTTTCAAAAATTACAAAAATATATATATATATTTTTTGTGTTTTTATTTTGACTAAAAAGGTGAAATTGGTAAGAGATAGCTGAGTAAGGAGTTTCCACTCCTGAGACGTATCTCAAACCTATTTCGGAACAAGTTAATTTTTGTTTATTTCATTTTAAATTATTTAATTTGTAAATTCTCCATAAAACAGACTAAAATGGATCTTAATATGTTCAATTAGCAGATATTATCAACATACATAATAACATACGGACATGAGCTAAAATTGAAAAGTTTGTAATATTCAGTGCTCTAGTTTAATTGGAGGAAGCATCTCAAAAAGTGATGGAGTAAAAAAAAACATCTGAGATCCGAGTTATTAAGTCTGTAAGGGTTTTTTAACACCTGGTGCCCTAAAACCAACTGGTTTGGGAGTCACTGGCCCAAAGCTCGCTACATGGTTCAAGGATGTTGCAAAAAATATATATATATATATATATATCTGAAGTCTGAGTAATTAAGTCCGTATGTGTGCCTTAACACCTGGTGCCCTAAAGCCAACAGGTTTGGGAGCCACCGACCCAACACTTGCTACATAGACGGAAGATATTGTATATAAATAAAAGATAAAAAAAAATATATCAGAAAAATCAGAAAAATTATTCCATTACTACAAAAAGGTGTGAATTCTGATAAAACTTTAGAACAAATATATTACTTTCTTATCAACTGTACTTATGACTGTTGTGGGCAAAAATGAGTTGTTTAATATTTTGTTGGCTGTGCATATGGAGAATGGTAAATATAATCGGAGAATTTACTTATTCAGCAATTTAGAAAGAAACAAAACAACTAGTAACTTGGAGTAGAAGTTTCACATGATTAGTCACTAACTTCTTTATTCTTTTTTCTCTTGTCTTTTTGCTTTTGTGTGCATTAGTTTTATTATCATCTTACTTTTGTAAAACGTTTGTGGGTATCGTTGATGTAAGCCCTCACGAGACTATAACTCGTCCACTAGGGACACCTAGAGGTTTAAAGGCTTGTTGCATATGCTAAATGCAACCGTGATCCCTACGAAAGTGGCTTAGTTTAATTTTAATTGTTTCTTCTATTTTATTTTGTTGTTTTGCTCGAGGACTAGCAAAATGTTAGGTTTGGGGGTGTGATGAACGAAAAATATATCAATATTTACCGCCCCTTTTACTTAATATTTTGTTTAGTTTCTCAGGTTTGATGAACGTTTTGATATGTTTTAGATTATTTTACAGATAAAATAATATTGGGACTTAATAAAATCATTTAGGACGAAATATTGGTCAAATAAGGGCAAAAATTGGACTTGACATATTAATTTTGGAGATTGGAAACTTGAAAGGGCGTTTTAACGAAGTGCAGTTTTGGAAATTCCCGTTTTGCGCATCTGTGGTAGTTTGGGCATAACGTTTTACTTCGATATCAGATTGAGCTGATTCAAGTTCCAGATTAAAGAAGAATCAAAGAGCTAAAACTTTGAAAGACAAAATAATTTCGAATTCTGAATATTTCACGCCCAAAATTGATGAACCATCCAGAAGTGTGTTGTGTGTAATTATTAAAGTCACTTTCAATCATCTTCAAAGCAAAAAAATAAATTAATAAATAAATAATAAAAAGTATCAAATCATCACCAAACATGATAAGAGATTAATGGAGCAATTAATAATGGATTTGGTGGAGCAATTAGTGGAGAAATTACTGGAGCAATTAATAATTTATTTGGTGGATGATTTGATGGAGTCAAAATTTTGCCTATAAATACCAAGCCATTTCATTTGTAAAATTCATACTTTCTACTAAGGAATTCCTTAAGAATACTAAGAAGATTGTATCTTGTTTGTTTATTTATAGCTTTTAGTAATTAATTTCCGCTTTCGCACTTTCTTTTCTTTACTTTTCAGTTTTTACTTTCCGCAATTTACTTTTACGTACAATACTTTTCTTTCTTTAATTTTCAGTTTTTTTTACTTTTCAGTAATGAGGAGGTAACTCCCATTTGCTGGGGTAAAAGGTAAAAATTTTATTACTAATATTTAGATTAATCTCCCTTAATTATAATATATAAACTAGTTAAAACCTGACTTAACGAGGATACCGCCATATTGGTCGGTTGGTAATTATTTAAATTGGTTTTAACCTGACTAAACTGGATACCGCCTGATTGGTCGGTTAGTAATTAATTATTAATTTGACTTAATCTGGATACCGCCTATATGGCTGATTGGTAATTATCATGCAAAGTTAATATATTATATTAAGGGAGATATCTAAAATAGAAGTAATAAAAGTGGATCTTTTTACCTCAGCATTTTCTTTTATTGTACTTTTACTTTATTTACTTTTCAGCAATTTACTTTCAACAATTTACTTTTCAGCATTTACTTTTCAGCAATTTACTTTCAGCAATTTACTTTTCAGCATTTAATTTTCAGAATTTAATTTCAGCATTTACTTTTCGTCATTTACCTTTCAGCAATTTACTTTTCAGCATTTTACTTTATGTCTTTTATTTTATTTAAGTTTTTACTAGCCCTAGTTATGTGTCATAACGAAGTTAGTTATCTGGAGTTGTGATGAATTCTAATATCACCGTTTTATAAGGGGTTATTTTATAGTTTGGGTAATTTAAAGGTTTATTTATTAAGTCTTAAGCTTAATGCTTCTTGTTGTCTGATCACCAATAAGATTGATGTGGTAAATCTAAAATGAACTAGACATAGGGATTTTAGGTTTCAGCCTTAGACTTAATAGCCAACGATCTTCCTTGAGGATAGATAACCCTTTAATAGATTTCCTTACAGGATAGACATATTCCTGTCGGGCGGGGATAGCCATAATTGGAACTTAAACTTAATGAATCCAGATAATTTGGTTGACATAGACATATGGTTCAATTGGATTAAACTGGGTATTTGCGTCTGACCATCGACAGAGGCTTTTGCATAATTTTGTGTTCCAGGTTAGTAAACTGATTTATTACACAAACATAAAATAATCACTTCATCTTTTAAAAGATATTATAATGATTCACAACCCTAGATCTTTAAGTCTTTTGTTATTTTCCTTAATATTTTCTTTTATTTATTTTATGACCCATAGCGTCACTATTTGTACAGATCATGGTGTTGTTTTATAAATTAACTATGTGACAAATGAGATTGCACTCTTATCATTTGTGATTAGATCCCCAAGATGTATAAATGATATGAGGTCCTTATGATTTGTTCCTGGATTGAGAATGATATGAGACAGTATCAATCCACGAAGGATAAATCATTAAATATCCCTAGTCAGAGTATTATCGAGATCGGACATCGATAAATACGTAAAAGACTAGTATTACACTTGTGCGCGTTGTGAGGGCTCAAACGACATAGTTCTCATATATTTGGGTATAGGATACTCATGCAAGTGTAATAGGAGGTTGTGTTTTACCGATGGTACGGGAAACAGCTTCGCTCTGGATAGACCCCCTCGGAATTCCATTGGTAGTATGACTATGTGTCTATGGAAATTCGAAATCAGGGTAGGTGTATTTGGTCTTAACATGAGACTTCCACCGCTAATACTTGCGACAATCAATATACTTTGGTTTCGGTCGTCCAGGGCTTTAACCGGTTTCTGTGTACGCCTCTTCTGGGTATATCGAGAATCGTAGTGTGTTGGGTGTGATGTCAAGACGGAAGTGTCACTCCAGTCATATTGAGATGATGATCGCGTAGGGAAACAAAACTAGTTCTCTAAAAAGGTTGCAACCGTCGGGATAATATGACTTGGTCATTATTATCCGATATTAAAGAGACTAGTTGCTCGTAATCCGATATATGCTTCGTACGGGGCAGACACTGTACCAGCCCCAGGCCTTGCATGTGATCATCCGATACTGGATCGAAATACGCAATACTACGTATACTACGCCTGATATAGATCCTTATTCCTGTAAGGATATTTCTGGAGAATTGGGTAGGCATGGCGCTTTGCTAGAAGCCAACATTGTCTTGTAAATCGGTATAAACGTAGTACTAGGTACTTACGTGTTCAGATAGTCCGACGACCGTATTTACTGCCAACATATCCGGGAATGTCATGGGTCGCTTCCGGAAGATTCACCGATGACGTATGACTCGCACTTTAATTAATATGGGATTAATAAGATGAGAGAGAAAATTAATCTGGGATTAATTGCGGAGATATTTTATCTGGGATAAAATATCATTTAAAGAGAGATAACGATTAATTTGGAATTAATCGATAAATTATATATTCGATATATTAAACGAAATTGGATTTCGACGCGGAATTGAAATTAGATTTTAATTCGGGCGAACGAGTTAATTTAGAATTAATTCGTTAGCGACGTGAATAGTGATTTCGCTAGGCATTTTCATTCAATTACGTCGCAACAGAAAATTCGTTAATTTGGAATTAGAGAACCCGAGGCCGGGATTGTTTGTGAGCGCATTCGTGATGAGCGGAAAATATATCAATATTTACCGCCCCTTTTACTTAATATTTTGTTTAGTTTCTCAGGTTTGATGAACGTTTTGATATGTTTTAGTTTATTTTGCAGATAAAATAATATTGGGACTTAATGAAATCATTTAGGAAGAAATATGGGTCAAATAAGGGCAAAAATTGGACTTGAGATATTAATTTTGGAGATTGGAAACTTGAAAGGGCTTTTTAACGAAGTGCAGTTTTGGAAATTCCAGTTTTGCATATCTGTCATATTTTGGGCATAACCTTTTACTCCGATGTCGGATTGAGCTGATTCAAGTTCCAGATTAAAGAAGAATCAAAGAGCTACAACTTTGAAAGAAAAAATAATTTCTAATTCTGAATATTTCATGCCCGAAATTGATGAACCATCCAGAAGTGTGTTGTGTGTATTTATTAAAGTCACTTTCAATCATCTTCAAAGCAAAAAAATAAATTAATAAATAAATAATAAAAATTATCAAATCATCACCAACATGATAAGAGATTAGTGGAGCAATTAATAATGGATTTGGTGGAGCAATTAATAATTTATTTGGTGGATGATTTGATGGAGGCAAAACTTTGCCTATAAATACCAAGCCATTTAATTTGTAAAATTCATACTTTCTTCTAAGGAATTCCTTAAGAATACTAAGAATATTTTATCTTGTTTGTTTATTTATAGCTTTTAGTAATTAATTTCCGCTTTCGCACTTTCTTTTCTTTACTTTTCAGTTTTTACTTTCCGTAATTTACTTTTACGTACAATACTTTTCTTTCTTTAATTTTCAGTTTTTTTTTACTTTTCAGTAATGAGGAGGTAACTCCCCTTTGCTGGGGTAAAAGGTAAAACTTTTATTACTAATATTTAGATTAATCTCCCTTAATTATAATATATAAACTAGTTAAAACCTGACTTAACGAGGATACCGCCATATTGGTCGGTTGGTAATTATTTAAATTGTTTTTAACCTGACTAAACTGGATACCGCCTGATTGGTCGGTTGGTAATTAATTACGGAGATATTTTATCTGGGATAAAATATCATTTAAAGAGAGATAACGATTAATTTGGAATTAATCGATAAATTAATATATTCGATATATTAAACGAAATTGGATTTCGACGCGGAATTAAAATTAGATTTTAATTCGGACGAACGAGTTAATTTAGAATTAATTCGTTAGCGACATGAATAGTGATTTCGCTAGGCATAATCATTTAATTACGTCGCAACGGAAAATTCTTTAATTTGGAATTAGCGAACCCGAGCCCGGGATTGTTTACGAGTGCATTCGCATTTTGAATTCGAGTGCGGCACGCAAGTCAAATCTAGCGTCAAATCATTAGTCGCATCAAGCGTCAAATCATTAGTCACTTTGAGTGATGTGACAACTTGTCACTTGATTGATTGAGTGATGTGACTTGATGGAAGTGGTTGGAAAGCTTTTTGAAAGCTTGATTGACATTTAAAATATTTTAAATGTTTGGTATATGTTGAATTGATTTTAGAAATCAATTAATGAATACACATTTCTTTTCTCTCTCTTTGTTCACGCAATTGGAGCAAAAAATTGCTCATCTCTCCTCTCTTTTCTCTCTTCTCAAACACGCCCAATGGGCTTTGTTCTTCACTGGTTTTCTGCCTAAATGCCAAGATCCATAGGGAAGCAAAGTGTTTGATTTTTTTGGAAAAAATCAAGAGAGTTGGCACTCCGAGAGACATGCGAAGGTGATAGGGAAGTCCACCCATGAGCTTGGAATCGTTTGACGAAGGTTGGAGCTTGACGAAGGACCAACAATGGCCGAATCTTGGAGAGGGATTGCAGTTCACTGCCGTGAGGTCCAGAAGGCAGAAATCAATTTTTATTGCCTCGCGCGTCGCTCAACCGATCGATGTGAGTATTCCGCAACTCCCTCGTTTGTATTCGCACTTATTTCTTACTTTGTATTCGATCCTCGGGACTTAGAGATCTCCAACACAAGGGATAGTGAAACTGCCAGGATCTTTCAACTTTAGGGGAAGCTTCCTCTAAATGATAGCGTTGTATTCTTCTGTCAATGCTATTGTCTCGTAATCTCCCAATCTTCATTTTCGTGACATAATATCTTTCATGAATTTGACATAGCTGGGCATTTGTTCTAACGCTTCTGCAAATGGAATGTTAATATGCAGCTTTTTAAAGATCTCCAAGAATCGAGCAAATTGCTTGTCTAGTTTATTTTTCTGGAGACGCAGTGGAAAAGGTGGAGGTGGAGTGAATCTTTCTCGGTCATTTGCTTTTGCTTCTCTGTCCTCCATATGTGGATCTGCTTCGCTGCTTTCTTTTGGAACTTCCTGAGTAGTTGCCTTGACTCCAACATCTTTGTTGATCTCAGTACCACTTTTCAAAGTGATGGCATGGCATTGCCCATTCCCCATGTTCCTTGAATTTGGTTCTGTGTTGCTATGAAGGGTACCTTGCGGTGTGTAACTCTGAGTATTGGCCAGTTGTCCCAACTGATTTTCAGTGTCTTTATAAAAGCAGTTAGGCTTTGATTCAATGCTGATTGTGTTTGACTCTCAGACATGCTTCCAAGATCCTAAACATGATTTGTGTGTGAATTAATCAAGTAAAAGTTGCGAAAATACTTACATTGATTTTGTGAGAAATTCGAAATTTCTTTGAATGGATGAAGCTCCAAGCTTTTTGATTTGTTGTTAAACCATTGGGTGAGTTTCCGTATCACCTCACAAGACTCCTCAGGTGCTAGCTTTGAGAAAATTTGAAGCAAAATTTTCCCTATGGAGAGAAGAAGCTCACGACAATGGCAAAGAGATGGAGAGAATGAATAGTGAGTTTCAAAAACGTTGTTGTTGTGTTGATTAATGAATCCAATTTATTATACCAACCACTTCCATCAATTTGTGACAAGTGATGTAAGTCATGGGTCCCACCACATTTAAATTCCAAATTTAAGTTGGCTTCTCCAACACACAACTCGACTTGGGCCCGGGTTCGTTTAATTCCGAATTAAACGAATTTGCCGTCGCGACATAATTAAATCAAATTTAATTAAATAATTATGCCTAGCAAAATTATTACGATAGTCGCTTTCGAATTAATTCCAAATTAATTCGTTCGCCCGAATTAAAATCCAATTTTAATTTCGTATTGAAATCCAATTTCAATTAATATATCCGATATATTTATTTTATCGATTAATTCTAAATTAATCGCGTTCTCTCTTCTATACAAATTTAATCCCAGATTAATTTTTGCCGCAAATAATCCCAGATTAATTTTCTCTCTCATAATTAATCCCAGATTAATTCTATATGTGTCAAATGTCATTGGTGAATCTTTGGGAAGCGACCCAAGAGATTCCTGGATATGTTGGCAGTAAATACGGTTGTCGGACTATCCAAACACGTGCGTACCCCGTACCACGCTCTCACCGATTTACAAGACATGATTGGCTTCTAACAAAGCACCGTGCCTACCTAATTCTCCAGAAATATTCACCGAGGAATATTATCTGTATGAGGCGTAGTAATACTATGTAATATGTAATCGATCCAGTATCGGATGTCACATGCTAGGCCTAGGGCTGGCTCTGTGTCTGCCCCGTACGAATCATATATCGGATCCCGAGTAACTAGTCTATGTAATCAGAAAGTCATGACCTAGTCATACTTTCCCGATAGCTGCAGCTTTTAAGAGTACTAGTTTCGTATCTTGTGTGATCATCATCTCCATATGACTGAAGTGATACTCTCATCTTGACATCACATCAAATACACTATGATTCTCAGTAAACCCAATATAGGTGTACATAAAACCTGTTAAAGCTCCAGACAACCAATACCAAAGTAACTGATTGTAGCAAGTAATAGCGATGCAAGTCTCAGGTTAAAGATCACATACACCTACCCTGATTGGGATTCCCATAGACACATAGTCATACTACCAATGGGATTCTGAAGGGGTCTATCCAGAGCGAAACTGTTCCCGATCCAACGGCTAACAGAACCTCTTATTACACTTGCATAAGTATCCAATACCTAAATATATGAGAACTATACCGTTAAGCTTCAATAACGCACACAAGTGTAATACTAGTCTATTTCGTATTATCTATGTCCACTCTTGATAATACTACGACTAGCGATATTTAATGATTAAACCGTTCATGGATTAATACTGTCTCATATCTTATTAATCCGATTTAACCATATGGACTTTTATCATTATATATATCCAAGTAATTCAATTATAATAATGATAAAATATAAATTTCCTTTTGTCACATAATTAATTTGTACAAAAACACAATGTTCTTTATAAATAGTGATGCTATGGGTCATAATTGTCCAACAGATTGGGCTTGAAACATAGCTTCATTTGATGTTGCTTGATTTTGAATTAATGTTGCTTGATTTTGAAACATAGCATCATATTTGGCTTTTTGGTTTTTCATCTGGGCAAGCAAATTTTCTATTCCTAGATTTTGTTCATATTCCTGGCCTTTATTTTTCTGTTGGAATCTGGGTGGTGGATTGTTCCTTTGCCCTGAATTATTGCTCCATGCGAAATTGGGATGATTCATCCACCCTGGTTTATAGGTGTTGGAATATGAGTTATTCCCCTGTCTGTCGATGTTACTGACATAGTTCACCGTCTCATCATGTTGGTTTACCTGTGGTGCTCCTCCATATGGTGAACTTGTGGATCCAGCATTACCCTGCATGCTAAGAGTTTCCATGAATTTGTATAGTTGATCCAGTTTGGCATTCATTGCTGTGTTGGCTCCGACTTCGTAGTTTCCGCTATTCGTTGAATCACGCTCCAATCTGTTGGCCACAAAGAATTGTTGTTAGCCATTTCTTCAATTAGGTCTCATGCCTGATCTTCTCCTTTTTTCCATTAAAGCTCCTCCAGCAACAACATCAATTGTAGTTCTCATCAATCCAGAAAGTCCATTGTAGAAGGTTTGGACTTGTAGCCACTTTGCAATCTCATGGTGAGGATATTTTCTGAGAAACTCCTTGTATCTCTCCCAAGCTTCGCAGAGGGATTCTGAATCATGTTGCACAAAGGATGTGATGTCATTCCTCAACTTTCCTATTTTGGCTGGGGGAAAGTACTTTGCAAGGATTTTGGTGGCAATAGTGTTCTAAGTTGTGATGGAACCTGCTGGTAGTGAATATAGCCAAGCCTTAGCTCTGTCTTTCAAGGAATATGGGAACACACATAGTCTCATTGCTTCTTATGCCGCTCGGTTGTAATTGAATATGCCGCAAACTTCCAGGAAGTTGCTGATGTGGGCATTAGGATCTTCAGTTGTATTCCCCCCAAACTGAACTGATTGCTGTATAATCTGAATGCATGTTTTGATGTCACACGCATTTGCTGGTAATAGAGGAAGTAAAATGCATGATATGAAGCCGTCAACCACCGGAATAGTTCTGTCTTGAAAGGAAATTGGTGGTGCAACATCAACAGGTTCAGGTTCTTGAATGTTCATGTTGATCAGTGCTTCTTGGCCTTCTCGCCTTTCCCTTTTCAACTATCTGATAGTTCTTTCAATTTTCTGGTCAAGCAGACATATTTCAAAGCTTCTGGTTCTTCTCATGTAATGTCAGAGAACTTGAAACATAAGAAAACAAAAATAATAAGTAAAAATAAATTAGATACAAGTAAAAGTATCTAACCCCAAAATTAATAGTGAAAGATGAATAAGTCCCCGGCAACGGCGCCAAAAACTTGATCGGTGGTAAACACAAATGTTACGCAAGTGCACATATCGCTCAAGTAGTATAAAATGTATCGATCCCACGAGGACTTAATACCATAGCTATCAATTTATGACGTTAAATATTTACGAGTATCTAATAGATTGGTTTTTGTTTGGATGATGATTTTTGTCTGAAAACAAGTAAATAAAAACAGTGTGAAAGTAAATTAAAAGAAAATTCAATATTATAAAACTATCTAGGAATGTGAATCATTCCAATATCTTTTAAAGATGAAGTGATTATCTCATGTTTGTGCAATATATCAGTTTATTAACCTGGAACACGAAAATATGCAAAAGCCTCTTCCGATGGTCAAATGCAAACACCCAGTGTAACCCAATTAACTATATTCCTATGTTAACCAAGTTATCTGAATTCATTAAGATTAAGTTCCAATTATGGCTACCCCCGCCCGACAGGTATATTCCTTTCCTGTAAGGAAATATAGCTAAGAGTCTCTTGCCCCAAGGTGAGATCGTGAGCTATTGAGTCTAAGGCTAAACCTAAAATCCCTTTTCCAAGTTCATTTTAAGTTTACCAAATCAATCTTATTAATGGCCAGTTAACAAGAAGCATTAAGCTTAAGGCTCAATAAATAAACCTTTATATTACCCAAGACATAAAATAACTACTTATAAAACGGTGATATTGGAATTTATCACAACCCTAGATATGGGGTTTAGTTACCACACATATCTAAGATTATTAAAGATATAAATAAAGTAAATGACATAAAGTAAAGCTTGGAAATTAAAGAAATAAATAAAATAAAATGATAGGGTTAGATGATCCACTTTTATTACTTCTAATTTAGATATCTCCCTTATTATAATATATAAACTTTGCATGACATTACCAACCGACCATAAAGACAGTATCCTGATTAAGTCAAATTTATGATTAATTCCAACCGACCATAAAGGCGGTATCCAATTTAGTCAGGTTAAAATCAATTAAAGTAAGTCCAACAGACCATAAAAGCGGTATCCTATTAAGTCAGGTTTTAAAATAGTTTATATATTATAATTAAAGGAGATCAATCTAAATATTAGTAATAAAAGCTTTACCCTTCACCCCAGCAGATGGGAGTTACCTCCTCATACTGAATAGCAAAATAAAAAAAATAACTATTGCATAAAATAAAAATTAAATACAAGAAAGCTGTAAATAAACAAACAAGATAAAATCTTCTTAGTATTCTTAAGGAAATCCCCAGAAGAAGGTATGAATTTTCCTTCTGATTTCAGCTTTAATTTATAGGCATAATTTTTCCCTGCGCGTCGCGACGCGTCGTTGATTCAACGAGATGATGACACGTGGCTGTCGACAGAATTATTGGCATGGTGTCGCGACGCGTTGAGGGTTATGCATCATGACTCGGGCTACAGTGATGACATCAGCGATGATACGTGTCAACGTATAATTATGGCACATCGCGACTCAAAGGATGTTGCGCATCACGACGCGTGAACTGAAAATTTCCCAATTTTCCCTTTTTGATCTGAATTTCATCGTTTTAGCCTCGATTCAATTCCAGTGAGTTCTGAAACTTTATTAATCTGCAAAATAACACAAAACACATAAAAATATTCACAATACTCCAGAAACTAAACAAAATATCAAGTAAAAGGGACGGTAAATGCTGATATATTTACCGCTTATCACACCCCCAAACCTAACAATTTGCTAGTCCTCGAGCAAAACAACAAAATAAAATACAATAAACAACTTTAAACTAAGCCACTTTCGTCGGGATCACGGTTGCATTTAGCGTATGCAACAAGCCTTTAAACCCCTAGGTGTCCCTAGTGGACGAGTTGTAGTCTCGTGAGGGCTTACAGTGACGATACCCACAGACGTCAATTGCATACAAAAGCAAAATGATTAAACAAGTTAGTGACTAAACAAGTGAAACTCTTATCCATGTTAATAATTGTTTTCTTTCTTTCTCAATTACCAAATAAGTAAATTCTCTAATTATTTTTATTATTCTCTATATACAAAACTAACAATGTATTAATCAAGTCATTGTGCCCACAATAATCATAAGTGTCGGTGAAAAGAGAGTAATATTTTTGTCCTAAAGTTATATCAGAATTCACACCTTTTTTGGCAATAGAATTTTTTTTATTCCATCTTCAATCCATGAAGCGAGCTTTGGGCCAGTGACTCCCAAACCGGTTGGCTTTAGGGAACTAGGTGTTAAGACATCGCTATGGACTTAATCACGGATCTCAGAGGTTAAAAGTTTTACCGTTTGATGTGAACAATCACTTCTTACTGAGACAAGACATCCGGTTAATAAGTATAAACCTTTTTTTATTAACTAACTCAAGCAGTACCTTTTGACGCGAATAGTCACTACTTAGTGAGGCAAGACACCCGGTTACTCAGTAAAAGCTTGATCACTTTTTTTATTCACTTTTTTTTTTAATTTCCATTGCTTTCAAATGCTACCTCCAATAAACTAGAGCACTGAATATTACAAACTTTTCACATACAACCCATGTTCGTATGTTACGCGTGAACAGAAAATTTCCCAATTTGCCATTTTTTATCCGAATTTCACCATTTTAGCCCTGATTCAATTCCAGTGATTCCGAAACTTTATTTATATGGAAAATAACACAAAACACACAAAAATATTCATAATACTCAAGAAACTAAACAAAATATCAAGTAAAAGGGATGATAAATACTGATATATTTACCGCTTATCACACCCCAAACCTAACATTATGCTAGTCCTCGAGCAAAACAACAAAATAAAATACAATAAATAACTTTAAACTGAGCCACTTTCATAGGGATCACGGTTGCATTTAGTGTTTGCAACAAGCCTTTAAACCCCTAGGTGTCCCTAGTGGACGAGTTGTAGTCTCGTGAGAGCTTACAGTGACGATACCCACAAACATCAAATGCACACAAAAGCAAAAAGATTAAACAAGTTAGTGACTAACAAGTGAAACTCTTATCCAAGTTAATAGATGTTTTCTTTCTTTCTAAATTATCAAATAAGTAAATTCTCTGATTATTTTTACCATTCTCCGTATACACAACCAACAAGGTATTAATCAAATCATTGTGCCCACAATATTCATAAGTGTAGTTGAAAAGAGAGTAATATTTTTGTCCTAAAGTTATATCAGAATTCACATTTTTTTTAGCAATGGATTTTTTTATATGTTTTTCAACAAAATCGATTCATTTGACGAATAAATCCATTTGGACGCGTATAAAGAGTTGACTCCTTACTTCGCCGTCTCTACTGATTTGAATTTTTATCCTCGCGAATTTGTCAAATTTTATTATGTGATATCCCAAAATTTGGACTGGCTTGCTCTTGTGAACACAAAATACAATAATAAAAATTTAATTGAAAATAAAAATTTTGCATGGGTTGCCTCCCTGCTAGCACTAAATTTTACGTCTTCAGCCAGACATGATTGAAGATCATTCGTCAAGAAGGTTTCAAAGTGGTTTTGGACATCCGATTGAGGATAATCCCATGAGCATTGCTTTTGAAGTGTCTTTTCCAACGATAAAGTGGCAAAAAGAATTTTGTCTCATTCAGTGCTTGTGCCACCTTTTTAACTTTGTCCCTCCAATGGTTCCTTAAAGAAAAGAAAGAAAATCAGGAGGTCTCGTATGGTGCTTAACTTTGAATTGAAGTTCCATTTTGTCAAGCATTTGGGCAGTGTCTTTGATTTGTACTCCCCAATACAGTGATATTTCTCTTGAATGCATGGGATCTTCAATATGGTCAGACATTTGCTCCTCCATTTTTTTTTGCATCTTGCTCTATTTTTTCTTCACAGATGTACTTCAGAGTTTCATTTTTCACCTCTTCATCTGTCATCTGTGAAATGCATGCTCCATATGTGTCAACCTGAGGATGTAAATATTTGTTTGATTGTAGATCTTTATCCTCTGTGATTGGTATGCTTGGCTCGGGTAGCTCTTCTTCAAACATATGCATGGCTCGGGTAGCTCTTCTTCAAACATTTGTGCAATGCATTCTCCAAGATCTTCATTCTTAGGATGCAGAGTTTCATCCTCACTTGTTGGTATAGTGGGTATAGACAGTTCTGCTATTTGTTCCTCATCAGAGTTTGATGAATAATAAAGATAAAATTGAGATTCTGATAGTTCGGGCTATTGAACTGATACCTCTGATTCTTGATACTACTCAGCCTCTTCCTCTGTTAAGGTGTCATCATGAAATGCTTGGTACTCGAAGGCTTCGTCAATGTTATTTAGATTTTTTCCATGAGGTATGTAGGTCTGGTTGTTGATTATTTGTCTCAATTCATTTACCATCATCTGTTAGGTTTTGATTTGATCCAGAAACGTTGCATCCTGTTTAGCTTCCCATTTTTCAAGCCTGTTTATCAACTGTCTTCCTACTGATGGTTTTGGTCCTTGAAGATCGTAGGTTGATGGTGGATAAGATGGAAAATGTGGTTCAGTGAAATATGTTGGTTCATTATATGAAGGTCTTTGATAGTTTTGCCACCCTGAATTGTAGTGGTATATTCATTGATCGCTCGGGTAGTTACCATCACATATTTCACATCTACCCATTCTATTTTGAAATGTTTGAGCAAATTTTGTATTGATTGGTTCTAACATCCAGTGATAATTGTTGGGCTGGACAACAGGCCTAAAAAAACTGGACTGCTGCTCCCTAATTTGAGGTGTATCATTTCTTTGTAAAGCTCGTAATTCTTCCATCTCCCAATAATGTTCCATTTTCAACCACCTGAAAAATAAAAGAAAGAAATAAAAATTATAAATAAAAGTAAAGAAAATTAAATACAACTAAAATAGATAGCTTCAAAATTAATAACGCAAGAAAAATAAGTCCCCGGCAACGACGTCAAAAACTTGATAGGTGAAATTACACACGTCACGCAAGCGCACGTATCGCTTAAGTAGCATAAAAATATCGATCCCACGAAGACTTAATTTCTACTGTTGTTATTAATTATTGATACTATTTATTTATAGGTATCTAATTAAAGGGAGAAAGGAATGATTACTTGATTGGTTGGTTGAATGTGGATTTGCTAAATAAATAAATAAATAAAAACACAAAAGAAAATACTAAGGAAAATAAACAAAAGACACAAATATCTAGGGTTGTGAATTCCTAATGATTAATTGATTTTCTTATATATATGTAATAAATCAATTTGTTAAACTGGAACACGAAGATATGCAAAACCCTCTTTCGATGGTCAGATGCAACCACCCAGAATAACCCAATTAATCATATGTCTAAGTTAACTAAGTTATCTGAATTCATTAAGTTCAAGTTCCAATTGTGGCTACCCCGCCCGACAGGTATATGTCTTCTAAACTCTTCTTCTACTTTTTAGACATTGGGGACAATGTCTCAATTAGGTTTGAGGGAGGGGAATAGTTGATTAGTATCTTATTTTATTTTTTTTCGTTGTATTGTTTTTGCTTGGTTTTTAGTCAAAAATTTTCAAAAATTCAAATTTTTTTTTTTTTTTTTTTTAAAAATATTTTGTTTTTGTGTTTTTAATTTGACTAATTAGGTGTAATAGTGTTTGAGATAGCTGTGTAAGGAATTTCCACTCTTGAGACGTATCTCAACCTATTTCATAACATGTTAATTTTTGTTTATTTCCTTTTGAATTATTTATTTTTCGATTTCTCCATAATACTGACTAAATTGGATCTTCATATGCTCAGTTGACTGGTATTATCAACATGCATGGTAACATACGGCCATGAGTTGTAATTGAAAAGTTTGTAATATTCAGTGCTCTAGTTTAATTGGAGGTAGCATCTAAAAAAATGATGAAAAAAAGAAACATCTGAGATCCGAGTAATTAAGTCCGTAGGGGTGTTTTAACACCTAGTCCCCTAAAGCCAACTAGTTTGGGAGTCACTGGCCCAAAGCTCGCTACATGGATTGAAGATGTTATAAAAAAAATATGAAATCTTAGTAATTAAGTCTGTAAGGGTGTCTTAACACCTAGTGCCCTAAAGCCAACTGACTTGGTAGTCACTGGCCCAAAGCTCGTTACATGGATTTAAGATGTTGTAAATAAAAAAAAATCATTACTAAAAAATGTGTGAATTCTGATATAACTTTAAGACAAAAATATTACTCTATTTTCAACTACACTTATGAATATTGTGGGCATAATGATTTGATTAATACCTTGTTCATTGTGTATATGGAGAATGATAAAAATAATCAGAGAATTTACTTATTTGATAATTTAGAAAGAAAGAAAACATCTATTAACTTGGGTAAGAGTTTCACTTACTTAGTCACTAACTTGTTTAATCTTTTTGCTTTTGTGTGGATTTGACGTTTGTGGGTATCGTCACTGTAAGCCCTCATGAGACTACAACTCGTCCACTAAGGACACTTAGGGGTTTAAAGGCTTGTTGCATACGCTAAATGCAACTGTGATCCCTACGAAAGTGGCTTAGTTTAAAATTATTTATTGTATTTTATTCTGTTGTTTTGCTC
This sequence comes from Zanthoxylum bungeanum, assembly GCA_019454045.1. Taxonomy (NCBI): domain Eukaryota; kingdom Viridiplantae; phylum Streptophyta; class Magnoliopsida; order Sapindales; family Rutaceae; genus Zanthoxylum; species Zanthoxylum bungeanum. The sequence continues at coordinate 169,182 of SKCR01044081.1, forward strand.
GAGGACTAGCAAAATGTTAGGTTTGAGGATGTGATAAACATTAAATATATCAGTATTTACCGTCTCTTTTACTTGATATTTTATTTAGTTTCTCGAGTATTGTGAATATTTTTATGTGTTTTGTGTTATTTTACAGATAAATAAAGTTTTGGAACTCACTGGAATTGAATTGGGGCTAAAACAATGGAATTTTCTGTTCACGCGTCGCGATGTGCAACCTCCTTTGCGTCGCCACACGCCACAATTATGCATCCTGCCAACACGCTTCATCGCTAACGTCATCACCATAGCCCGCGTCGCGACGCAAGACCTTCAATGCGTCGCGACGCCAAGCCAATAATTCTACCGACAGCCACGTGTCATCATCTCGTTGAATCAACGCCGCGTCGCGATGCGCAACTGTTTTGCGTTACGACGCGCGGGTTAAAATTTTGCCTATAAATTGAAGCTGAAATCAGAAGGAAAATTCATACCTTCTTCTGTGGATTTCCTTAAGAATACTAAGAAGATTGTATTTTGTTTTTTTATTTACAGCTTTCTTGTATTTAATTTTTATTTTATGCAATAGTTTTTTTTTTAATTTTTATTTTACTTTTCAGTATGCGGAGGTAACTCCCCTCTGCTGGGGTGAAGGGTAAAGCTTTTATTACTAATATTTAGATTAATCTCCCTTAGTTATAATATATAAACTATTTTAAAACCTGACTTAATGAGATACCGCCTTTATGGTCGATTGGACTTAATTAAATTGATTTTAACCTGACTAAATTGGATACCGCCTTTATGGTCGGTTGGAATTAATCATAAATTTGATTTAATCAGGATACCGCCTATATGGTCGGTTGGTAATGTCATTAAAAGTTTATATATTATAATAAGAGAGATATCTAAATTAGAAGTAATAAAAGTGGATCCTCTAACCCCCAACATTTTCTTTTATTGTTAATTTATCTTATTTAATTTCCAAGTTTTACTTTATGTCATTTACTTTATTTATGTTTTTATTAATCCTAGATATGTGTGGTAACTAAACCCCTTATCTAGGATTGCGATGAATTCCAATATCACCGTTTTATAAGTAGTTATTTTGTGTCTTGGGTAATATAAAGGTTTATTTATTGAGTCTTAAGTTTAATGCTTCTTGTTAACTGGCCATTAATAAGATTGATTTGGTAAACTTAAAATAAACTTGACAAAGGAATTTTAGGTTTCAGCCTTTGACTCAATAGCTTACGATCTCACCTTGGGGAAAGAGACTCTTAGGTAGATTTCCGTACAGGATAGACATATACGTGTCGGGCGGGGGTAACCACAATTGGAACTTAATCTTAATGAATTCAGGTAACTTGGTTAACATATACATATGATTAATTGAGTTATTTGGGTGTTTGCATCTGACCATCAACAGAGGCATTTGCATATTTTCGTGATCCAGGTTAATAAACCGATATATTACACAAACATGAGATAACCACTTCATATTTAAAAGATATTGGAATGATTAACAACCTTAAATAGTTTCATAATATTGAATTTTCCTTTAATTTACTTTCACACTGTTTTATTTACTTATTTTCAGACAAAAATCATCATCCAAACAACATTCAATCTATTAGATACTCGTAAATATTTAACGTCATAAATTAATAGCTAAGGTATTAAGTCCTCATGGGATCGATACATTTTATACTACTTGAGCGATACGTGCGCTTGCGTTACGTGTGTGATTTCACCGATCAATAATACAGTATCAAATGCTGCAAATGAGGCTGTATGGATTAGAAAATTTATCACAAAATTAGGAGTTGTCTCGAGCATCGAGGATTCAATCCCGTTGTTTTGTGATAATAGTGGTGCCATTGCACAGGCAAAAGAACCGAGAGCGCATCGGAAATCGAAACATGTGAAATGAAAGTTGTTGGAGTTGGTGCTTGGAGCGCCAATCCGGATAATGTATATGATATTATATTTTATTATTTATTAATAAAATAACTACATTTTCATTTCAAATCTTATTAGCGGTATTTTCATATTGCATATTTGACTAATGTATAAATATGCTAAGAATGACATCGACCTTAGAATAGTCATGTAGTAATACTGGACACTAGGTGGTCCGACATTGGGATAAATATTACTATTATAAGCTATTCTTAAAGTATATATATATTCCTAGTCGTTGGTTTTGGAATACGGTCGAATTCCTAGAAGACTAGCACATGTTGTATATTGGAATTGGAGTTCCAATGGTTTAACCCGATGTACCATTAGCTTTGGAAGCTCGTATAGACATGTAGATATTGGTTGGACCGAATACTGAATGACTCACATGTGATTCCTAATAATTGGAAGTACACACTACCGTCAATAGGAATCTCCTCGAGTTGAGTAACATATGTGATCCTTTGACTATAGGATAACATTGATTTTCTGTGAGATCCTCCACACTTTGATTCCATGTATGTCAGAAACCTTTCATGGTCTGACATCTAGATGTTCGTTGGGTGTGAACCGATGCACTCAGTAATCAAGTGCGAGTCAAGATAGGATCCTTCGTCCCATATGTATACCATAAGGTGTTTAGGTATCCATGTGAGTAAATCATGATTCTTAAGACTTTGGCCAAAGTCGATCACATAGGGTGGATCACATCAATTTTAAAGAATCATGGACATGTCGACATGAGATGTGCACCTCGGAAACTTGACGGTGTATTCTATATTTCATATGCACAACTCGGATAGCCTACGATGAAGAGATTGTTAAACATATATGATGACCTCGACTTGTATAGTTCAGAGAGGTCGTTTGTGTTCTTCGTGAATTCGGAGGTGGCCGAATTGCGTATATATTAGCTAGGCTTATATGACAAATATGTCTGAACTTAGATAGTCCCAATATGAAGTGTACTCATTGAGCACTTGGGTACCCAATTAATTTTGATAAAAGATAATATTCGATATTATAATTATCAAATAAGATAATCAAGTGTTATTGGATAACATTGATTATTTACTTTGACCTAATTGGATTAATTGGATTAATTCAATAACTACACAAGGGCTTAATTGTAAAATCATAATTATCTATACCATTTGAGGATATTATGGTAATTGTGAGTATGTAATAGTTGGTGGTTTTGGCTTCATTTAATTAGATTAAATCAAAATGGCAAACATTTAACTAATCTATATCCTAATCATTGGCTTGATTTAATTAGATTAAATCAAAGTGGGAGACAATGGAGATTAGTCACACCTAATTATACATACTTGGATAAATTGGATTAAGCCCACTTAAAAGTTGATTATAACTTTTATTAATTAAAAATTGCCTAAGTTTTGCTATAAATAGCAAGTTTTAGGAAGGTTTTAATTACAAGTATAAGCATAAGCATAAACTTGAGTAAGCTATACACAAGTAATTCTTGAGAGATTACCCTAAGTTAGAAAAGTGTTTAGAGAAGCTTGTGAGGTCTATACAATATTTCATTTAGGAGAAATCAAGATTGGATCTTGAAGTGAAGCTTGCTAGCATTGAAAATCAAGGTTGGATCTTGAAGTCAAGCTTGCACACCTTGGAGGTTCTCTAACCATTTCAACAAAGGAGAAGTAGATTAGAACTTACATCAAGCTTACTAGGTAATGTTGGATCTTCTCCTGAGCTATATACTATTGTGTATTAGATGCATGATCACATAACTTAATGTTGAAATAAGACTAATCAATTGTGTTATGATACTTTTGAAGTATAAACACAACATGCTTATAAATTAGGTCAAAGATGTTCATGTTGGACATGGAACAATTAATAAGAGTTTGGAACTCTTGATTAAAGCTTAGAGCTATGGCTACCATTCTAGATTCACTTGACCCCTTTAGGTGAACTAGAATTGTTAATGAGACATTTCTAATTGGGATTCTAAAATGGTTTGTGATTAGATCCAAACAAATTCATATAAATATTTAGAATACATATATGCTAGTTGTAAAACATGTTTTGATAGTAGTTATGAAGTTAAAATTGGATTTTAAGTGTATTTGAAGTATTAGGAGAAAATTAGAAGTATTTAGTAATGTTTTGAACTTGAAAAATCACTCACTGCCTATCTGACGTCGTGATGTGGACCTTCACGCGTCGCGACGCCGAGCTTAAAACACGGGCACGCCGCGACGCCCAGACTTCCGCATCGCCATGCGTCGACGTTCATGTTCAGCATGCTCTCGGCATTTTGGGTGGTGTCGCGATGCCCAAGCACTTGCATCCCGATGCTCAGACTTGATTCATACTAAAACTTATTTTTCTCCGTTCATGAGTTTTTGGACTCCGTTTTGGTCCTTTTTTTTCCTATGGACTCAAAACGGAATGTAGTTTTACATAAGAATATTTTAAAATTCTCCAATGCTAAATATCCATGGGTTAAACCCATTTCTGCTGCGTGAGGCACCGATCCGACCCTAGGGGTTCCAAAACTGGCCCAATAAAAGTACCACATTATTCGTGAGATCATCGCTCGAGGAGATGTTTTCATATGCAAGATACTGGAGAGGACAACATAGCAGACCCACTTACGAAGGCCTTGCCTCCAAGACTATATGATAGACATGTAGAGGCGATGGATATTAGATACCATCAAATTTGGCACTAGAGCAAGTGGGAGAAAGTGTTAGAGTTGGTGCTCGGTGCGCCATATTTTATCATATTCATTGTAAATACAATGTACATTTTATTTTATTATGAATAAAATTAAGTAATTGTCATCAATATAATCTTATATATGGTAAAGGCATAAATGACCTTAGAATGAATGATTGTGACATAATTACTGTAGGTATTGATTTTTTGCATGTGAAACCTGATGATGAGTCTCAATTGGAGGCACTACCTTTTAAGTCACAGAAGTCGCGAGAAACGGATATCGAAAGGGGAAATTCAGGATGAGTATGCTATCAAAGTCGTTTCACGTGTTCACTGTTTCCGTTCGTGCTGCGTTCTTAAACGCGTTCGAACGTCAGGCAGATTCCGGGCGTTCGTGTGGCATTCGAATTGGCGTTCGAACGGTATCGGTATTTCTGGTTTTGCTGTTAAGTTAAATATTAAGTTAAATATTAAGCTAAAACACACCCAAATTAAATCAAATATTAAGTTAAATATTAATTATATAATGTAATTAAATAAAATAATTAATTAAGCCATTTACCAATTAAATAAAACAAAATATATAATCATACCTAATTTAGACAAATCATATATATTAACTTCCTAACTAAACAAAATCACATACTAAATTAAAAAGATGTCATGCCTAATTAAAATCAATCTTAACCAATTAAAAAAATATTATGCCTAAACAACACAAATCAAATATATTGTATTCCTAATCTAAACCAAATTTGTCCCCCCTCAATCTTTGACTTTCCTTGCTCAACACAAAATCAAATCCCTATCCATGCAAACCCTAATGGACAACTATAAAACACACACTAATTGCAACCCTAATGGACACTCTCTAAGACACGGCACAAACAAAAACAAAGCAAAAAACCTCAGCCAAGCAACAACTCTTCACAGCCTTCAACGTCACAAACTGCCACGATCCCACATCCCCTAGCCACTACTCTTCATAAGCCAACAGTCCTTAAGCGCAAACTGACCAAGCCATCTTCAAAACAATCACTCTCCTCTCTCTAGCCCTTCACGTCGTCAAAGCCATTAAACATAACCCTAAAAGACACTCAGCCTCACACTAATCTGCCATCATCAATCAAACGTAACCCTTCACACATAAGCCTGAAATTGCCGCATCAAACCCTAACAATAATGTAAGCCACCTCACTCAACAAATCACCATCACGCTAACAGCCACACACTGAAACAACCCCTCCACTCGTCACTAAATTGATCAGCGCCACGCCACCCTCTAAACGCACAGCCTTGACCCAAAGGCACGTGAACAAAACCACTACCCACCGATTCAGCAGCCCACAACCTCAAAAGCACCGACCAAAGACCCTTTAGGAACCACTCAAACGATTCATAGGCACGCCATATCAACCAGCCTGCTCACGTTACAATCAACACGCCCCTTTAACACCGCATGCCCCACATTGAGTAAAACCACTGAAAGCAGTCCCAAAATATAGCCAAAAACAGTAACCGAAACTGTCCAGAACACAACCAGCAAACCGAGAAAAAAACATCCCAAAACAGTCCCCAAATCTACCCAAAACAGTACCCTGAAACCGCACAAAACAATCCACTAAAACACCAAAACGAGACCTGAAACAGTAAGCAGAAACCGCGAGGAAACAGCAGAAAAATGGAGGTCAAAACAGTAGCTTGAGCAGCAAAACAGCGAGGAAAAATGCAAACCAGTGAACCAGAAAAGTTGCGGTGTGATAGCCCTTCCGACAGCCGTGAAACGCGAGTTCGAAAGTCGACATAAAAGGTTAGACCTGAGGGTATTTTTCACATTCGTTTTCTGTTTTATTTTCATTATTTATTGAGTATTGTTCGCATGATTGTTATGTGGAAATGCATGTTATGGCCCTTGAGTAGATAAATATGCATGTTTGATGAAATATTGTATGTTGTGGCCTTGGAATAAAATGAAAGAGGTGTCAACTCTCGCGGTATATCGGATGGAAACCCGGACATAAATTTCATAGCCGACTCCGAATGGACGGTAGTATGATCTGTACTCGGGATACAACTCCACGTACCGCTTGAGTAAATGACACTTTCTTTTGTCTTATATTGCTTTGATTTATTTATTTTTCGTCATTTGAATTCTGCATGTTACTTTTGTATGCGTGATTCAATCGAGCGCATGGGCTTAGTAAGTGCGATGAAAGGTCCCCTACTTGGAGGGGTTAAAATCCTTTACCATGATGCTTTGCCGCGCCGGTTGATGTGTGTTCGGTTGAATGCAAGATACGTTCAATCGGGCACACCAAGTTTGATATTATTGTTTTTTTAATTCTTTGTATGCATGATTCAATCGAGCGCATGGGCTTAGTAAGTGCGATGAAAGGTCCCCTATTTGGAGGGGTTAAAATCCTTTACCATGATGCTTTGCCGCACCGGTTGATGTGTGTTCGGTTGAATGCAAGATACGTTCAATCGGGCACACTAAATTTGATATTATTGTTTTTTAATTCTTTGTATTCATGATTCAATCGAGCGCATGGGCTTAGTAAGTGCGATAAAAGGTCCCCTATTTGGAGGGGTTAAAATCCTTTACCACGATGCTTTGCCGCACGGTTGATGTGTGTTCGGTTGAATGCAAGATACGTTCAATCGGGCATACTAGGTTTGATATTATTGTTTTTAATCTTTGTATGCATGATTCAATTGAGCGCATGGGCTTAGTAAGTGCGATGAAAGGTCCCCTATTTGGAGGGGTTAAAAACCTTTTCCATGATGCTCTGCAACGCCGAATGGTATATACTCGATTAGATGCGAGATGAGTTCGATCGGATACGTGAGGTCCCACATTATGGATTTGTTTGTCTATGAATGTGTTGCATGCATCAGGTCTGGTTCCGTTCGAACACTTTCTCGAACGCCACACGAACGTGAACCTCTCTGTTTACCATTCGAACGCATTCTCAACGCTACGCGAACGCGCCGCATTTTCTTAGTTTCATCATGCATCAGGTCTGGTTCCGTTCGAACGCGTTCTCGAATGCCACACGACATGAACCTTCTGTTTACCGTTCGACGCGCGTTCTCAAACGCTACGCGAACGTGTCTCATTTTTTTTTTCGTGTTTCATGCATCAGGTCTAGCTCCGTTCGAACGCGTTCTCGAACACTATACGAACGCGAACTTCTGTTTACCGTTCAAACGCGTTCTCGAACGCTTCGTAAACGCGCACCCACTGAACTGAGTCCTTTTCATCAGATTTCATACATAATTGTTCATAGTAGCTATCCCTTCGTATGATGAATCTGATTGCTTCTCTGTGTTACGCAAGATTGTGTAGGTATCATTCATCTGTATTCCTCACATGTATGAGTATAATGTGTTTAACGTATTACAATTCATAAATCCATGTCATGATAGCATTTGAGTATTATTTCTCGTGGTATATCGGATGGAAACCCAGACATAAATTCTGTAGCCGATTCCAAATGGACGGTAGTGCGGTCTGTACTTGGGATACAATTCCACGTACCACTTGGAAAAGTGCTCACATGTGTGCTTGTGTGGGTTAATGTGTTTGCTTGTGTTTTTTTTTAATACAATATGCCATGAAGTCGTATGTTCATTACTACTTTGATGTATTTTCAAGCATGCAATCTTAGATGTGAAATATATGTAAATTCAGGTGTAAGTTTTATTTTTTGTGCATATGGATTTAGAAACATGATACTCTTGGAAATAAGTGTTACTTAAGCTTGATTAAATTATTACACAAATCCTTTCATTACAAGTGACATAAGTAAGGGACCATTCCGAACCCAACGGTTTGAGGTCTTCCCTTGCGAGGGGTGAGTGCGGCCTTAAATCTCATTTTCCCGGTTCACACCGGGTGGCGACTCCATTATTCTCCGGTTTAGTCCCCCGTGGCTACTCCGTACTCCCAACCGGGCCGCGAGCCCGGGACAGCATGCATCGCCGATTCTTTTGTCCCACAGTCTGGCGACTCCACTGGGGATAGAGAATCGGCCCCGAAATATTGTCTTATAATGTTTGGATTTATGTTTTAATTGACCGTGTCTATAGTGGATAAAATAAGGGTTTAGTCAAAGGCATTTTGAGGCTAGGTAATGGTTTGGTGTCTTCTTTCACTCACTACCTTTCTAGAAGGAAAAGCTGTGAAGGCACCTAGATAGCCATCTACTCGTAGCCTATTGTGATGGACTAATTTGGAGGACTCGTTGTTTATTCCCGACACCAAGCGATAAGAGCCTAAGAGGCTTGGGTATTTAAGTGAGCCTCGCTCCATCCTCCCTCTGGGGAATCTACAACGGGAAATCCATTTGACAGTCAGTCACACACCATAGCTCATTGGCACGTACTTTAGTATATAAAAAAGGGTGCGCTCACTTGGTCGCTCGAACCCTTGATTGGGGAGACCTAGTTGTGGGCCATCCTTCGCCGATGAGAGCCTTTGTCTACACTCTTGTGAACCCACCCATAGACCGGGATTGTATGGTTAAAGTAACAATTATTTCCTTGAGTATGTGCTTGTGGACCATCCTCATTTGGATGCAGTTGGACCATTGTCAGAAATGCGGACTTGCTGGGCCATTTAAACTGGGGCGAGTTCGTACCTTATGACCATTGGGCCCAAAGCTTCTGAAATGTTGATGGGCCATTCTGTAGAAATTATTGTTTTATGTTTGCATTATCTTTCTTTTATGCTTGTGTTTGGGAACATCGCCGTTTGGATCCATTTGAACCATTTGTCATGGGATATGGGCTTGTTGGGCCATTTAAACTGGGACAAGACGTACCTTATGACGATTGGGCCAAAGGCTTCTAAATGTTGATGGGCCATTTTTGTTTGTGTTCGGAACATTACCATTTGGATTTAGTTGGGCTCCTTGCCATGAGATGTGAACTCGTTGGGCCATTTAAACTGGGACGAGTTCACTCCTATGACTTTTAACCCAAAGGCTTCTAAAATGATGATGGGCCGATTTGTTTGAAAATTTTAATCGATTTAGTATGTTCTATATGTTACATGCATCTCATGCACCTCATACATACATATATCCTGTTAACACCCTCTATGTCTCAAAAAGACATAATAGATTCCCGTTGGGTTAGGGAAGAGAGAAGACTCACTAAAAGACCGGTAACAGAAATGAGTACATCCGATAATGAGGTATCCCGGATAGATCAGTTAGAAAATGGTTTCGCCAAGATTACCGAACAGTTGCAAGCCTTGACTACTGCCATGACAAATATGGCTGTGTGCCCCTGCTGGGGGAAATTCTGAGAATGTAAGACGTGAGGAGCCTCCGAATGGGTTGGGGGATGATATCCCCACTTTTGATGATGACATGGCAGAGTATGCAACAAGCAGAGTGATTGGGTCTCAGGCAGAATTTCAGAGGCTCCGGGATCAGGTTGAAACATTTACCCACAAAATGAGGGGTAAACATGAAGAGTTGTTAGATTATGAGGCAATGACCTTCGGAGAACAGCTGCCAGCTCAGTTTAAAATGCCCGACATGGCCAAGTTTAATGGGAATGGAGACCCGAGGGTCCATCTGCAGCAATATGTCTCAGTCATGAGTTCAATGGGCGTATCACAGCGCCAAGTCCAGAAGATGTTTGGGATGTCACTCGAGGGGGCACCTGTGGTTTGGTATCATAGCCTTAAGAAGAAGGTTAAGGAATATTGGAAGGAACTAGCTGATGCTTTTCTGAAACAGTATGTTACAGACTTAGAGATTGATTTGTCACTTCGTGATCTGGAGAACACTAAGCAGAAGACAGAAGAAAGCTTCAAGGAGTATGTAGACCGCTAGAGAAGCCAGCTTCTGAAAATGCAGACTCGGCCCTCTGAGAAGGACCAGATTAAAATGATCATCAAGGGCACTAAGCCCTCGATCTATGGCAAGTTGATGAGGATGACTTCAATGATTGCGGATTTCCGACAGTTGAGGGAAACTGTCATGGATATTGAGGAAGAAGAGGCTGAAAACAGAAAGTTTTATGGCCAGAATAGAAGGAATTTTGGGGGACATCCTGAAGCCAAGTCTTCCAGTGCTGAGGTCACTACCATCAGGAACAAATGTTTCTCCAACTTGGGTAGACCTCTATCAAAGGTGTTTGAGAAATTGAAGATGCAAGGACTCCTGAAACCCTTGGAACCTAAACCACTCCCCAGCCTTGTGCCGCACTACCTTGACTTGAACTTATTCTGTTATTTTCACCAGCAAAAGGGTCACGAAACTGACAACTGCCCCCGCCTTAGGCATGAGATCCAAGACCTGATTGACACCCACAAAATACCTGACCCAGAAAGAGAGCAACCCAGCACGCACAGGAATCCTCTACCAAATTACCACTCCGTCCCACCACCATGATCAACTTTGGCTTGCCTGAAACATTTGTCCTCCAAACCCTCAACCACCAAGCTTCTAACTTGGGGATAAGGGATAATAACAACGAAGAACCAGAGGCTGAGGAAGAAGGCACTGCTGTTTCTCCAAGTTTATCTTGCATTTTTAAAGACATTGATTTTGTTTGCTTGTTCGAACCTTTTCTCAACAATAATAAAGAAGTTCATTTCGCTTACTTGCCTGAATCTCCACTTCTCAACTTGCAACATGAGTGCATATGATAAAAGCATTCAATCTTGGTACTATGATACTCAGAACGTAGGGAATCCTCAGAAGAAGCAAGTAGAAAAGATAAGTTGGCCATTCAGAAATTGGGAAATGAAGACAGTGAGACTGTTAGACTTGGAAAGGAAATGAGTTCACAGAACCAATTAGTGTAGACAGATTGAAGCAGTACTTTACCTAAGGAAGAGAAGACCGAGCTGTCACTAAGGGAATTGACCGAAGACCTAACCCAACGGGATAGGAAACTCATGCATACATGCATACACGTAACACATTTTACATCCTTTTATGTTTGTTTTGTTTTATGTTAACAGGTTTCGAAGAAAGAAAGAGAGAAAGCAGCAAAGGCAAGCTAGTCAGAAACAGCAACAGTACAGTTTCAGGAACGAATCCAGGGAATGAATCTCTAAGAATTTGGAATGAATCCAGGGAACGAATCTCTCAGAATTTAGAACGAATCCAGGGAATGAATCTCTCAGAATTTGGAATGAATCCAGGGAATGAATCTCTCAGAATTTGGAATGAATCCAGGGAATGAATCTCTCAGAATTTGGAACGAATCTCTCAGAATTTTGGAACGAATCCAAGGAATGAATCTCTCAGAATTTTGGAATGAATCCAGGAATGAATCCGGGAATGGATCCCAAGGTCGAGGCCCACGTCAGCAGAATTTTGGAAGGAATCCGGGAATGAATCCTAGGGCCGAGGCCCACATCAGTAGAGTTTTGGAATGAATCCCAGGGCCGAGGCCCACATTGTCAGAATTTTGGAATGAATCCATGACTGAATCCTAGGGTCGGGGCCCACGCCATCAGAGTTTAGGAATGAATCCAGGAAGAAATCTAGGAATGAATCCTAAAGCCGAGGCCCATATCATCAGTTTTTTTTGGAATGAATCCTAGCCCACACCGTCATAATTATGGAATGAATCTTAGGACGAGGCCCATGCCAGCTTGGGGGCGAGGCCCCACATCATTTCAGCTTGGGGGCGAGGCCTATATCGGCTTGGGAGCGAGGCTCAACACCATATCAGCTTGGAGGGGTGAAGCCCATATCAGCTTGAGGGCGAGGCCCACATCGTGAGCAGTTTTGGGGAAGCGTCCCAGGATCGAGGTCCACCGCAGCACCAACTCAGCTCGAGGCAGCAGACGAGCCAAGTAAGTGAAAATGCATTGCATAACTTTGATAGGATTGTTCAAAGTCACACACTGTACAAGTCCCATCAAAGTGGGGGCGACTGTAGGCATTGCATTTTTGCATGTGAAACCCGATGATGAGTCTCAGTTGGAGGCACTACCTTTTAAGTCACGGAAGTCGCGAGAAACGGATATCGGAAGGGGAAATTCAGGATGAGTATGCTATCAAAGTCATTTCACGTGTTCACTGTTTCCGTTCGTGCTGCGTTCTTAAACGCGTTCGAACGTCAGGCAGATTGCGGGCGTTCGTGTGGCGTTCGAATTGGCGTTCGAACGATATCGGTATTTCTGGTTTTGCTGTTGGCCTCATGACCCGAGCCCAAGCCCACTTAAAACACACCCAAATTAAATAAAATATTAAGTTAAATATTAATTAGATAATATAATTAAAAAAAATAATTAATTAAGCCATTTACCAATTAAATAAAACAGAATATATAATCAAACCTAATTTAGACAAATCAAATATATTAACTTCCTAACTAAACAAAATCATATACTAAATTAAAAAGATGTCATGCCTAATTAAAATCAATCTTAACCAATTAAAAAATATTATGCCTAAAAACACAAATCAAATATATTGTATTCCTAATCTAAACCAAATTTGTCCCCCCTCAATCTTTGACTTTCCTTGCTCAACACAAAATCAAATCCCTATCCATGCAAACCCTAATGGACAACTATAAAACACACACTAATTGCAACCCTAATGGACACTCTCTAAGACACGGCACAAACAAAAACAAAGCAAAAAACCTCAACCAAGCAACAACTCTTCACAGCCTTCAACGTCACAAACTGCCACGATCCCACATCCCCTAGCCACTACTCTCCATAAGCCAACAGTCCTTAAGCGCAAACTGACCAAGCCATCTTCAAAACAATCACTCTCCTCTCTCTAGACCTTCACGTCGTCAAAGCCATTAAACACAACCCTAAAAGACACTCAGCCTCACACCAATCTGCCATCATCAATCAAACGTAACCCTTCACACATAAGCCTAAAATTGCCGCATCAAACCTTAACAATAATGTAAGCCACCCCACTCAACAAAGCACCATCACGCCAACAGCCACACATTGAAACAACCCCTCCACTCGTCACTAAATTGATCAGCGCCACGTCACCCTCTAAACGTACAGCCTTGACCCAAAGGCACGTGAACAAAACCACTACCCACCGATTCAGCAGCCCACAACCTCACAAGCACCGACCAAAGACCCTTTAGGAACCACTCAAATGATTCATAGGCACGCCATATCAACCAGCCTGCTCACATTACAATCAACACGCCCCTTTAACACCGCATGCCCCACAGTGAGTAAAACCACTGAAAGCAGTCCCAAAATATAGCCAAAAACAGTAACCGAAACTATCCAGAACACAACCAGTAAACCGAGACAAAAACATCCCAAAACAGTCCCCAAAACTACCCAAAAATGCACCCCAAAATCGCACAAAATAGTCCACTAAGACACTAAAACGAGACCTGAAACAGTAAGTAGAAACCACGAGGTAACAGCAGCAAAACGGAGGTCGAAATAGTAGCTTGAGCAGCGAAACAGCGAGGTAAAACACAAACCAGTGAACCAAAAAAGTTACGGTGTGATAGCCCTTCCGACGGCCGTGAAACGCGAGTTCGAAAGTCGACATAAAAGGTTAGACCTGAGGGTATTTTTCACATTCGTTTTCTGATTTATTTTCATTATTTATTGAGTATTGTTCGCATGATTGTTATGTGGAAATGCATGTTGTGGCCCTTGAGTAGATAAATATGCATGTCTTATGAAATATTGTATGTTGTGGCCTTGGAATAAAAAGAAAGACGTGTCAACTCTCGCGGTATATAGGATAGAAACCCGGACATAAATTTCATAGCCGATTCCGAATGGAGGGTAGTATGATCTGTACTCGGGATACAACTCCACGTACCGCTTGAGTAAATGACACTTTCTTTTGTCTTATATTGCTTTGATTTATTTATTTTTCGTCATTTGAATTCTGCATGTTACTTTTGTATGCGTGATTCAATCGAGCGCATGGGCTTAGTAAGTGCGATGAAAGGTCCCCTACTTAGAGGGGTTAAAATCCTTTACCACGATGTTTTTCCGCGCCGGTTGATGTGTGTTCGGTTGAATGAAAGATACGTTCAATCGGGCACACCAAGTTTGATATTATTGTTTTTTAATTCTTTGTATGCATGATTCAATCGAGCGCATGGGCTTAGTAAGTGGATGAAAGGTCCCCTATTTGGAGGAGTTAAAATCCTTTACCATGATGTTTTGCCGCACCGGTTGATGTGTGTTTGGTTGAATGCAAGATACGTTCAATCGGGCACACTAAGTTTGATATTATTGTTTTTTAATTCTTTGTATGCATGATTCAATCGAGCGCATGGGCTTAGTAAGTGCGATGAAAGGTCCCCTATTTGAAGGGGTTAAAATCCTTTACCACGATGCTTTGCCGCACCGGTTGATGTGTGTTCGGTTGAATGCAAGATACGTTCAATCGGGCATACTAGGTTTGATATTATTGTTTTTAATTCTTTGTATGCATGATTCAATTGAGCGCATGAGCTTAGTAAGTGCGATGAAAGGTCCCCGGGTTAAAACCCTTTACCACGATGCTCTGCCACGCCGATTGGTATATACTCGATTGGATGCGAGATGAGTTCGATCGGATACGTGAGGTCCCACATTGTGGATTTGTTTGTCTATGAATGTGTTGCATGCATCAGTTCTGGTTCCATTCGAACGCGTTCTCGAACGCCACACGAACCTGAACCTTCTGTTTACCGTTCAAACACGTTCTCAAACGCTACGCGAACGCGCACGTATTTTCTTAGTTTCATCATGCATCAGGTCTGGTTCCGTTCGAACGCGTTCTCGAATGCCACACGAACGTGAACCTTCTGTTTACCGTTCAAACGCGTTCTCAAACGCTACGCGAACGCGCACACATTTTTTAGTGTTTCATGCATCAGGTCTGGCTCCATTGAACACGTTCTCGAACGCTATATGAACACGAACCTTTGTTTACCGTTCGAACGTGTTCTCGAACGCTATGCGAACGCGCACCCACTGAACTGAGTCCCTTTCATCAGATTTCATACATAATTGTTCCTAGTAGCTATCCATTCGTATGATGAATCTGATTGCTTCTCTGTGTTACGCAAGATTGTGTAGGTATCATTCATATGTATTCCTCACATGTATGAGTACAATGTGTTTAACGTATTACAATTCATATATCCATGTCATGATAGCATTTGAGTATTATTTCTCGTGGTATATCGGATGGAAACCCAGACATAAATTCTGTAGCCGATTCCGAATGGACGGTAGTGCGGTCTGTACTTGGGATACAATTCCACGTACCACTTGGAAAAGTGCTCACATGTGTGCTTGTGTGGGTTAATGTGTGTGCTTGTGTGTTTTTTTAATACAATATGCCAATGAAGTCGTATGTTTGTTGCTACTTTGATGTATTTTCAAGCATGCAATCTTAGATGTGAAATATATGTAAATTCAGGTGTAAGTTTTATTTTTGTGCATATGGATTTAGAAATATGATACTCTTGGAAATAAGTGTTACTTAAGCTTGATTAAATTATTACACAAATCCTTTCATTACAAGTGACATAAGTAAGGGACCATTCCGAACCCAACGGTTTGAGGTCTTCCCTTGCGAGGGGTGAGTGCGGCCTTAAATCTCATTTTCCCGGTTCACACCGGGTGGCGACTCCATTATTTTTCGGTTTAGTCCCCCGTGGCTACTCCGTACTCCCAACCGGGCCACGAGCCTGGGACAACATGCGTCGCACAGTTTCTGTGTCCCACAATTACAAAAGCGCCGCAATTGTTACTGAGAAATGCCACAATACAATTCATTCTTAAAATGTTCCTGGTCAAGGTTTACATACCTGGTCGGTTAGTAAATCCGTGAGACCGGTACGTGTCATATATTATAATTTTGTTAATGGTTTGTCTCAGTAAACCATGAGTCTTGGGAGATTCATATAAACACATAGGTATTTATTGGATAAATACTGAATGACTCATTCGTAGATTCCTGATAGATGGTACACCAACGTCAATAGGAATCTTTACGAGTCGAATAACATATTAGCTCCCTTGACTTGAGATACCACAGTGGATATGTGAGATATCCTTCATACTTTGATGACAGTCACGTCAACGATTTTTAAGATCAGACCTCCACCTGTTCATCGGGTATGGACTGATACTCACGATATCTTGTGATATATCCAAAGAGGATCTGTCAGTCCCGTGTACGGGATTTAGGTACCTAATTAGTGATTCTTTGAAATCCTTGGACGAGGTATGATTCGGAAACGAGTTCCAAATATTTTTAAAGAATCATAATTATGTCGCGATACATGAATTGTTCATAGCGGAGATTTGACGTTTAATCTATATCTCCGGAATAATTCGGATAACCAATGACAGATGGATTATATATATGCGATGACTTCGACTTGGATGGTTCAACTCGATTATCCGTGGTCATCGTAATTTGTGAGTGGATAAATTACGGACATGAAAATGGTTTCCATGAAAGATAAGCTTGGACCTAGAGAGTCTCACAATATTAAGTGTACTCGTTGAGCACCTGGGCAATTAATTATGGATAATTTGGATTATTCATAATTTACATATGCGTATTAAATAATATGTATTTCTATATGATACATAATTTAGATTAGATACACATTATTAACCAATTGGAATTTGACACTTGTTTTATTATTATTATTATTAATTAATTAATTAATTATTAATTAATTATTAATAATGATAAAATGGAAAAATATTCTTGGAATATTATTTCATAATATTATTTTGTCCTTTTGTTAATTAGATAAATAAATAAATTAAATAGTTAATTAATTTATTTATTTAGATAAGAATATTATTGGAATATTCTTATTTAATTGGCAAATTTTGATTTTTCAAACCATGAAATTTTGACACATGGGTTTTAATTAACAAAAATCAAAGTAATCATTAATTTTGGATAAAATCAAAATTGTGTCAAATTTTTGGCCGCAAAAATTATTATTTTTGTTGATGCCAATTTTCGAAATTGGGCTAAAAAAACTATAAATGAAACTTCTTTCCAATTTGAAGAGCTTAAGCCTATTCTCAAGTGTTGAGAACAAAAGAAAAGAAATAGATTAGGGTTCGAAACAAAGCATCAACACCGAAGGAAAAAGGAAATTGGTGAAATAGGAATTGATATTAAGGTAATATTAACTTCCTAATTTCTATTTTCTTAAGTTTTTTTTTTGAGCATGTAAATATGTATGGGATTTGTATATTGCATGTTTAAATTAATTATGTATCTAGGATATGTATTTGAATCAAAACTTGGTGTTGGATGTTAGTTAACATTAATAATTTTCTTTTAAAGCATGTGTATTTTGATTAAATAGGTAATTAATCTCAAAATTAAAATTTCCATTCTAGAGTGATGTTGCCACTCATATATTACCTAGAATTATTCTTGAGGCTTTATGTTGTGGACCTGTGGTGATTAAATTTTGGTGTAAATTAATTGGATTAATTTTGTAAATAAATTGAATTTAGGCATGAAAATGGATTAAAAAAAAGAATTCTGGAATCAGATATGATTTGGTCCCTTAAAACAGAATATTTTTCATGGAAAAATATGTTATTTGGATGATTTCGGATGTGTATTAGGTGGTGGATTAATTCTGGAAATTATTCCAGGGTGAAAACGCGAGAAAATGGCGTAATTCGCGTCGAAATGGGCTTGCTGTGAAACCAGCGAATTAGGCACTGTTGGGCAGCCCAAGGGCTGACCGAACACTGACTGAGTGACTGAGTTGGCCCGGCTCGGCGGTTCGTAAAATAATTCATCGTGTATTTAAATATATTATGTTATTAATTTTTAATAAATAATATATTTAAACTACTTTGAGTGAATTAATAATATTTGATATTAATTAATTCTCTCAGAAATTTTTAAAATGTTTAAAAACCATTTTTGCCTTCCATCGCGCCATTCCGCTGCCCTTACCCCAACAATATATGCGATCCACCCGAAGTGATCGGCTTTGGCCAAAGTCTTAAAAATTGTGACTTACTCACATGGATACCAAAACCCCTTATGGTTCAGATACGGGCCTACGGATCCTATCTTGATACGCACTTGATTAACTAGTGAATCAGTCCACACATAAAAAACATCTAACGGTCAGACCATGAAAGGTCTCTGACATATATGACATCAAAATGTGGAGGATCACACATAAAATCAATGTTATCCTAAGTCAAAGGATAACATATACTACTCGACTCGATGAGATTCCTATTGACGATGGTGTGTACTTCCAACTGTTAGGAATCACCTGTGAGTCATTCAGTATTCGCTCCAACGAATACTCAAATGTCTATACGAGCTTCCCTTTCTCATGGTACATCGGGTTAAACCATTGGAACTTCAATTCCAATAAATGACATGTGCTAGTCTTCTAGGTTATAGAAATTCGACTGTATTCCAAAACAAACGACTAAGAATAATTTCTTTAAGAATAGTTTATATTAGTAATAATATCTTGATGTCAGACCATCCAGTGTCCAGTATTACTACATGATTATTCTAAGATCGATGTCATTCTTAGCATATTTATATATCAATCTAATATGCATAAGATCGATGTCATTCTTACCATATTTATATATCAATCAACACAGTGTCTCAGTTAAATTATCTTCTATGAGAGGATCAGAGTTGCTCAGTCTGGTGCACTCTGATGTTTATGGTCCATTGGAGGTTGATTCACTGGGCGGTAACACGTATTTTCTGACTTTCATTGATGATATTTCTCGGAAAGTCTGGGTGTATTTCCTGTTGGACAAAATGACCCATAGCGTCACTATTTGCACAGATCATTGTGTTGTTGTAGCAAATTAACTATGTGACAAGGAAATTGCACTCTCATCATTTGTGATTAGATCACCACAGATATATAAATGAAGAGAGGTCCCTATGATTAGTACCTGGACTGAGAATGATATGAGACAGTATCAGTCCCCGAAGGTTTAATCATTAAATATCCCTAGCCGTAGTATTATCGAGACTGGACATCGATAATGCGGAATAGGCTAGTATTGCACTTGTGCGCGTTGTGAGGGCACAACGGCATAGTTCTCATATATATAAGTATTGGATACTTGTGCAAGTGCGATAGGAGGTCGTGTTTCAACGATGGTACGGGAAACAGCTTCGCTCTGGATAGACCCTTCGGAATCCCATTGGTATTATGACTAGGTGTCTATGGGAGGCCGAAATCAAGGTAGGTGTGTATAGTCTTAACCTGAGACTTGCATCGCTAATACTTACGACAATCGGTAAACTTTGGTTTTGGTGGTGGGGGATCTTAACTGGTTCTGTGTTCACCTCTTCTGGGTTTATCAGAGAATCGTAGTGTATTGGATGTGATGTCAAGACGGAAGTGTCACTCCAGTCGTAATGGAGATGATGTCACGCAGGATACGGTATTAGTGCTCTTAAAGTGATGCGCATCCAATCGTGATATTATGGCCAGGTCATGAATATCCGATTATAGAGACTAGTTACCAGACATCCGATATGTGTTTCGGACGGGGCAGACACTTATCCAGCCCCAGCCCTAGCACGTGATTATCCGATACTGGGCCGATATGCACAATACAATTAGTATACTACGCTTGATACAGATCTAGATATTCTTTGATGAATATGTCCGGAGAACTTGGGAAGACTTGGTGCTTTGCTAGGAGTCGACCTTTTCTCGTAAATCGGTAGAACGTAGTACTTGGTACGTACGTGATTCGGACACTCCGACAACCGTATTTACTGCCAGATTATCCGGGGATCTCATGGGTCGCTTCCCGATAATCCACCGATGACGCACAACTCGCACTCTTGAATAATCTGGGATTATAAAGAAGAGAGAGAGAAAATTAATCTAGGATTAATAACGGAGATATTTTATCCGGGATAAAATGTCGTCTAAAGAGAGAGAATGATTAATTCGGAATTAATCGATGTATTAATATATTCGATATATTAGACGAAATTAGATTTCGACGCGGAATTAAAATTAGATTTTAATTCGGGCAAACGAGTTAATTTAGAATTAATTCGTTAGCGACGTAAATAATAATTTCGGTAGCCGCAATTATTCGATTGAATTAACGTCGCGACGTAAGCTCGGTATTTCGGAAATATCGAACCCGAACGCGTGAGTGCACGTGGGCCCACTTTCATTTGGAAACGTGTGGGGCCCACATGACACATGTCATTCTAATGCTTTGCATGTAGATAGTGTATAATACACTCAATGTTATTGCATGTAGATAGTGTACATTGCACTCAATATCAATGCATGGAAATTGAGTGTTTGACACTCTAAGCCATTGCATGTTTTGTGTCATAATTTTATTATTAATTTAATGAATATTATGGCATAAATATAAATTGATTTTTGGTAAATCATTTTTAATAACAACACAAAACTTCTTCTCTCTCATTTTCTCTCTTCTCCTCACGCCAAACACAAAGTGTGGACTGTTTTCTTGACTGGTTTGGGCGTGACAATAGGGAAGCAAGAGTTGGGTTTTCATGGTGAAAACCACAAGTGCTAGCACACTACGAGTCTTGCGAAGGTGGTAGGGAGGTTCACCCATGAGGCGGGACTCATCCGACGGAGTTTGGAGCTTCGTTTTGAGACCCGAAACTGCCAAGACAGTGAGCATGGACTGCTGCAGTGGGCTTACAAAGGCAGTACGTTTTTGGGCATGATTCATCTTCAAATCGACATAACCGATCAATGTAAGTATTCCGCTATCTTCGTTGATGTATTCACGCATTATTTCATGTCTTGATTTGATCTTGGGACCTTAGAATAAACCAACATTTCCTGAAGACAAAAGATCAGGTCCTAGATCAGTTCAAGTTGTTTTACGCCATGGTAGAATTTGAAATAGGGAAGAAGCTGAAGTGTCTCCGCACAGACAATGGAGGCGAGTACAGTGTCAGAGAGTTTGATGCCTACTGCAGGAGACACGACATTTGATATGATAGAACTGTTCCACGCACCCCACAACATAATGGTGTAGCTAAAAAATGAACCGCACCATTATGGAGAAAGTCAGAAGAATGATCAGTATGGCTAAGCTGCAAAAACCATTCAGGGGAGAAGTTGTTCGCACAGCTAGCTACCTTATCAATAGATCACCATCTGTATCTTTGAATTCTGCAATTCCGGAGAAAGTGTGGTCTGGTAAGAATCCAACATACTCTCACCCTAGAGTATTCAGTTGTTTAGGCGTTGCACATGTATCCAAGGACCTCAGGCAGAAGCTCGATGCAAGGACAACTCCATGTATATTCCTAGGCTATGGAGATGAAGAATTTGGATACATAATATGGGATTCGAAGGAAAATATGGTCATCGGAAGCCATGATGTAGAGTTTCTTGAAGACCAGACAATTGAAGATATTGAAAGGCCCAATATGTCTTCCAATTCCAATGCCAATAGAAGTCCAGACCCAACACCAGCACAATTGACCACAAATAAGGTGCACGATGAAATTCCAGAAGCAGAACTAGAGGAGGCAAATGAAGATGTTGAGCAGGGGGAGCCGCAACCCGCTGTAATAGATGCTACATGATCATCCACAGAGTTGGATGATGACATACCTCCTGAAACTAGTGGACCTCAGACAAGAAGATCCGAGCGAAACATGATTCCATCAACCAGATATTCGGAATCTGAATATATTCTGCTTACTAATGAGGGGAAGCCTGAGAGTTTCCCACAAGGCAAGAAGACACTGAGGAACAAATGAGTGAAGAGACATAGTAGCGGAACTGTGCTGTGCAGAGACAGAGCAGAAGAGTACTGTGGAGAGACGTAGTGAAATGTGCTGTGCATAGACACACCGGACTTGTCAACAAATATGGTCAATCGGGACAAGTTAGAGCTGTGTAGAGACATAGTCAGGACAGCTGTCAGATGAAAATCGGTTCGGATGCAGCTGGAGGGAGAGAATTGTAATATCTAGCTACATCAATTCATCACCACCAATCATGCATCACCACCATCAAAGTATAAACATCCAAGGCAACTTTAGGTGTGTTTTAAAATGGTACAAGATTACAAATAAACTTTAGGTGGATCACTATTTATTTGTTGACAATTGAGCCTTGTATTTGGCTATAAATTGGGAGCTCATTTGAGAGCTCAAATCACCAAAAAAAAAAACATTAAGCTTCAAGAGAAAAAGCTTAGAGAGTGTGTAGAAGTGAGGTTTTTGTAAAGAGTTTCAATGCTTGTAATTTCTTTTTTTGCAAGTAATAGAATCAGTTTTTCCTCAAAAACACTCTATAGTGATCACAGAATCACAACATGGATCATATTGCTACAAAGTCAAGTCCTTCATAGTAAAGAATGCTAGATCAATTATGTTTAGGGAGTAATAATTAATGAGAAACACATATTTGAATTATGTCACAAATTGTATTATATCGACTCTGAATCACTAGAATCGAATTTATATTTAGGGAGTATAAATAACTTATTTCAAAGCTTTCGACAAAGGCAATTTAAAAACATGGTCTTTTCAATGGTGATGTTCGTTGCTTTTTTTGCCAAATTCAGTTTTTGGGAGTTTAAAGTTATTGTATTTGTTTGGGGTATTTTGGAATAAAACTTTCATTCTTGGCTTGAAACTGGAAATATTTTAGAGTTTAGGAGCGATAGAGGTTGCCGAAATGTGTACTTGCTTTAAATCACCTGGAATCGATGGTGTGATTGACTCTTCTGTAATGTAGCTTCCAGTTATAGAAGATTTCATTGATCATCTCATCTTTTGCATGCTCTCACCCCCTTTTCGATAGAGGTCTTATACCAAGCGCCACCTCCGGATTTGTAGACATGGATCCCTTCTGTTTGGTTCAGTAGTGGCTTGGGCCAGATTTGGATCTGACTTCATATCTTGAGTCTATTGTGGTATGTAAAACCCATCATGAGATGATATCATTATAAAGATATGGTCTTTTAACATCGTCAAACTTTGACGCTAAAAGAGGTTAAATGTTGATGGGCCATTTTGTGATTGTATTCGGAACATTACCATTTGGATTTAGTTGGGCTCCTTGCCATGAGATGTGAACTCGTTGGGCCATTTAAACTGGGACGAGTTCACTCCTATGACATTTAGCCCAAAGGCTTCTAAAATGATAATGGGCCGATTTGTTTGAAAATTTTAATCGATTTAGTATGTTCTATATGTTACATGCATCTCATGCACCTCATACATACATATATCATGTTAACACCCTCTATGTCTCAAAAAGACATAATAGATTCCCGTTGGGTTAGGGAAGAAAGAAGACTCACTAAAAGACCGGTAACAGATATGAGTACATCCGATAATGAGGTATCCCATCAACATTTAAATATTTAATTACATAAAAAAGTTTTATTATATTAAATAAAAAAGTATTATCATCTAGGGCGATCGGTCGGGTTCGGTACTGCGTCTGTCAGGCCTGGAGGAATTGTGGAGGTCGATCCTGCAGCACTAGCGTGAGCGAGCGATCTCTCCACAAGCTCCCACAAGCTCACTATTTCCCGAGTGTGATTCTCCTTCTGAATTCTCATCATATCATTCTGCATCTCCAGTCGGTCTTGAGTCAACTTCAATTGCTCCCTCAAAACAATGACCTCCCTGAGGTGTCGGACGATCGAGAAGTAACCGCTATCGCATTTCGACGAGTGCTAAGCCCGACGTTGTAAGAGGTAGTGTTTTGGAACACCTGACGCGAAAGCTCCTCATCAGCCAAAGGCTGTAAGCCTTGCTTGAGGTTTTTTGTCTAAATCTCCATCATGCGTTCCTAAATTTTAAGATTATGTGTTAGTTAAAAAATAATGGAAAATACTGAGATTTTGCATAATTTATGTAATTAAACACTTACATATCACTCTCAGACATCATCGTTCACCCAATCTTTATTTTGAGTGCAGTGGGTGAGCTGGAAAAAATCTGGCATCAGAAAGGGGCTGCAACACCTCTCTCTTGTTGTTTTATTGCAGACAAAAAAAATATTAATTAGTAATTAAATATAATTAAAATACAGTTAAGTAAACATCACTTACCTCAGAGTGTTATGTAAAACCCGCCATGAGATGATGTATAAATTCAGGGAGCGAGGTCCACATATGTATCTAGATATTGGTGTGACCAAAATAAACCCATGTTGTAACTTTGATTTCAAGAATTATTGGTTCTCCACTAACCCATTCCATAAAAAAAAACTATTTTCCAACCAAATGATGGTAACATAGAATTGTACCTGAATTTAGAATGTAGTTCAATTCCAGATTCATTACGTGAAAGTTCGAGCTTAACAATACTCGATCTGAGGGATAATCGGTTTTCTGGAAGATTTCCTCATTTGATTAATGAGTATTCAAATCTGTGGATTCTTCTTTTGAGAAGGAATCCATCTACGAGGAAACATTCCAAATCAATTGTGTCATATAAGAGTACTGAGAATCGTGGATATTTTATATAACAAGTTCAATGGACCTATACCTGCATGCTTCACAAATATGACATTTTGGACGCTAAGACATGCTGCTGACTGATTAGCACTTTGGGAGCCAATTGTTGGAACTAGGTTTGGCCACGGTTCGATTCCGAACAAGAAGAATCAGAACCACTTGAAACATCCGATTTTTGGACATCAAATTCTTCAACATAAACCCAGATTTTCCAGAACTGATCCAAAAACTAAAAATGCCAATTTTCATGTTTTAAATCCAATATTTCAAGATTAATCCATTTAATCAAAACACCAATCAAAGTCACCACACATGAACCACCCAAGAATAATTCTAGGCATTACAAGAGTGGTCATAACACTCTAGAATGACAACATATCATCCAATGATCAAATTGGACTAATATTACAATAATATCAACCAAATCAACTTCACACATGCACCATGCTTCCAATTCCATCCACCCAAACAAAAAGCCCCAATTTTCAACAAGTAAAGAAACCCTAGAACTATTCTAAGAACACAAGAACAAGAAAAATAATTTTCTAAACTCAAGAGTATTAAAGACTACCTTTTAATCTCCAATTTCCTAAGCTTTTTCTTGTGTTTTTCTTCACTTTTCAACTTGAATCATCAAGCAACTTTGGAACCCATTTTCTTTAGAGGCTCTCGGCTGAGGAGGAAGAAAATTAGAAAAAGAAACAAATTTTTTTACTTTAAAACCACATTTGCCGACCTTTGGAGTGTATTTTTGTCCATTTAATAATTTAATCTAATTAAATTAAAGATAAGCTTTAAGTTGGCCAAATCAAATTTGCACACCTAAGCTTAATTAAATCATGTCATGTGTCACCAATAAAAATTAAACATATTTCATAACATTTATGAAATATGATTATTATTTAACTATTCAAATATTTAACAATTAAATATCTAAATAATTAATTAATATAATTATTATTATATATTTATTTTTATTTACAATAAATAACAAATACATATATTTATGGCATGTGTCAAAATCCCATTTGACGAATATTTAATGTGTATCTAATCAATTATGTATCAAATACAAATACACAATAATTACGATTGACCAATCATGCCCCTATGCATGTGTTTTCGTTAACCGTTTAAACGATTCGAATTAACTCATTTAATCCGATGAAGTATTATGAATAATCTGTATTATTCATAACGTGTTGCCCAAATACTCAACGAGTACACTTCATATTGTGGGACTCTCTATGTTTAGGTTTATCCGTCACGAAATCCAATTTTGTATCCATAATTCACCCACTCATGAATTATGACGAACACAGATAATCTCGCTAAACTATGCAAGTCGAGGTCATTGCATACGTATAATCCCTCCGTCACAGACTATCCATATTATACCTGAGATATAGATAAGAATGTCAAATGCGTTCCGTATAATATAGTCGACTTTTCAATTTACGATCTCTAAATAACACTCGGAACTGATTTCCGAAGTTATACCACGGCCATAGATTTACTAGATCGTAAACACATGAGGATACATATGCCCTGTACACAGGAGTGACATATTCTATCTTGATACACACAAAATATCATGAGCATCAGTCCCCACCCAACGAACAGACGGAGGTCTGATCTAAATAGATCGGTGATGTGACTGCCATCAAAGTGTGGAGGATAACTCATATATCCACAGTGGTATCTCAAGTCGAAGGACCATTATGCTCGCTCAACTCGAGAAGATTCATATTGACGTTGGTGTACCATCTATTAGGATATCTTCAGTGAGTTGTTCAATGTTTATCAAATAAACACCTACATGTCTATACGAGTCTCCCGAGACTCGTGGTTCATTGGGATAAACCATCGGACCAAGTCACGATATACGACATGTACTGGTCTCAGTGGATTTTACTAACCGACCCGTGTTAGTAAATCTTGACCAGTAACTTTATTTAAGGATATACAATTTATAGTGACGCTTCCCAACGTCAATTACAAACAACGTTGTAACTGCGCACTACGTTGTAAATCCTAGGGTCTTTGTCTAATATACACCTATCACTAAACCAGATTTAGTTTCAATCTAATTGTAATTAGATATCTAATCGTAATTAGATCGAATATATATAAAATACAAGAGGTGCTACCATTAAATAAGTAATATGATGGAAAATGGAATTGCTCGTATTCATGAATCGGACATAAATACCATTCGGATTGGCACTCCGAGAACCAACCCTGACAATTTATCCCACTTGCTCTAGTGCCAATCCACGGTATCATATACACATCTCAATGTATATCACATACTCATGGTCCTCAAGAGCTCACCTAGCACTCAAGAGGTAGGCAACAACAAGTAAGCCCTCTTTAACAAATTGAGTCTGTCCAACAAACTCAATCGTTTTCCTTAGCCAGCATAATTCATATTTTGTAGAATCCAAATTCCACATCAATATGACTCAGACGCTGATATCAATATTGTGCTATAGCTACTGAGTTGTCTATGTATTTAGAGATCAAATCCAAATACTATGAGACAACTGTAAGCACTACACTAATAAGAAAACTTCTAAGCTAAAGGGTCACTATGCAACTTCATAAGTCAATACTTCATAAGTTGCAACTGATTCCACTGATTCCACTAGTTTAGTAGAATCAACGGTGACACTCCCACTGTATCTTTTCTTACTTTATATGACATAGAGCATCTAATGTCATAATTAAGATCAAAACTAATCTGACCTTATGGTTGCAGACTAAATTCTCCATGAATAAGAAACTTATTCTTAATATCTGTAAGATAACAAAGAACATGTTTCAAGACCCATCATATGGTCTGCAGCTGATGAGCGGAAAATATATCAATAATTACCGCCCCTTTTACTTAATATTTTGTTTAGTTTCTCGGGTTTGATGAACGTTTTGATGTGTTTTAGTTTATTTTGCAGATAAAATATTATTGGGACTCAATGAAATTATTTAGGACGAAATGTGGGTCAATAAAGGCAAAATATTAGAATTGACATATTAATTTTGGAGATTGGAAACTTGAAAGGGTGATATAACGAAGTGTAGTTTCAGAAATTCCAATTTTGCGTAACTATTGTATTTTGGGCATAACGTTTTATTCCAATATCGGTAAGCTGATTCAAGTTCCAGATTAAAGAAGACTCAAAGATCTATAACCTTAAAGAACAAAATAAGTTCGAATTCTGAAGATTGCATGACCGAAATTGATGAAGTATTCAGAAGTGTGTTATGCGTAATTATTATAGTCATTTTCAAAGCAAATAAATAAATAAATAAAAAATAAAAATAGTCAAACTCCCACCAAACATGATAGCAATTAATAATGGATTTGGTGGAGTAATTAGTGGAGCAATTAATAATGGATTTGGTGGATGATTTGATGGAGGCAAAATTTTACCTATAAATACCAAGTCATTTCATTTGTAAATTCATACTGTCTTCTTTGAAATTCCTTAAGAATAACTAAGAAGGTTATATCTTGTTTGTTTATTTACAAATTTCAGTAATTAATTTCCGCTTTCGCACTTTATTTTCTTTACTTTTCAGTTTTTACTTTCCGCAATTTACTTTTACGCACAGTACATTCCTTTCTTTACTTTTTCAGTTTTTACTTTTCAAGCAATGAAGAGGTAACTCCCTCTTACTGGGGTAAAATATAAAGCTTTTATTATTTCTATTTAGATTAATCTCCCCTAATTATAATATAATAACTATTTAAAATCTGACTTAACGAGGATACTGCCTAGTTAATCGGTTGGTAATTAATTATTAATTTGACTTAATCAGGATACCGCCTATATGGCTGGTTGGTAATTATCACGCAAAGTTAATATATTATATTAAGGGAGATATCTAAAATAATATTAATAAAAGTGGATCCTTTTACCTCAATATTTTCTTTATTGTACTTTTACTTTATTTACTTTCAGCATTTACTTTCCAGTAATTTACTTTCCAGTAATTTAATTTCCAACATTTACTTTATGTCTTTTCTTTTATTTAAGTTTTTACTACCCGTAAATATGTGTCGTAACTAAGCCAGTTATCTGGGGTTGTGATGAAATCCAATATCACCGGTTTATAAGGGGTTAAATTACAGTTTGGGTAACATAAAGGTTTATTTATTGAGCCTTAATCCTAATGCTTTTTATTAACTTGCCATTAATAAAATTGAACTGGTAAACTTAAAATGAAATTGGAAAAAAGATTTTAGGTTAAAGACCTTAAACTCAATAACCCACGATCTTCATTGAGGATAGAAAACCCTTTAATAGACTTCCTTACAGGATAGGAATATACCTGTCGGGCAGGGGTAGCCATAATTGGAACTTAATCTTAATGAATTCAGATAACTTGGTTAACATAGGAATATGATTAATTGGGTTATACTGGGTATTTGCATTTGACCATCAGAAGAGGCTTTTACATAATTTCGTATTCCAGGTTAATAAACCAATATATTACACAAACGTAGAATAACCACTTCATCTTTTAAAAAGATATTGGAATGATTAACAACCCTGGATAGTTTTATAAATTTGAATTTTCTTCAATCTACTTTCAAGCAATTTATTTACTTGTTTTTAATTTTAAAGTCACCACCCAATCAAACAATCAATCCATTAGATACTTGTAAACATTTAACTTCATAAATTGATAACAAAAGGTTTTAAGTCCTTGTGGATTGATACTTTTTATACTACTTGAATGATACATGCGTTTGCGTTATATGAGTGTGATTACGCCGGTCAAGTTTTTGGTGCCGTTGCTGAGGACTTATTTATCTTTCAGTATTAATTTTGAGGTTAGATACCTTTACTTGTATCTAATTTCTTTTTACTTATTGTTTCTATTTTCTTGTGTTTCAGGTTCTTAGACACTACATGAGACGAACCAGAAGCTTTGAACTTCGACCGCTTGATCCAGAGATTGAAAGTACTACCAGACAGTTGAGAAGGGAAATGCGAGAAGGCCAAGAAGCAATCGTTAACATTGAACCTGAACCTTTAGAAGTTGCACCACCAATTCCCATTCGAGACAGAACCATTCTAGTGGTGGACGGCCTCAATTCCTATATTGTACTTCCTCTATTACCAGTAAATGCATGTGACATCAAAACATGCATTCAGATGATTCAGCAATCAGTACAGTTTGGGGGGAATGCAACTGAAGATCCTAATGCCCACATCAGTAACTTTCTGGAAGTTTGCGGCACTTTCAATTACAACAGAGCATCAGAAGAAGCAATGAGACTGTGAGTTTTTCCATATTCCTTGAAAGACAGAGCAAAAGTTTGGCTACATTCACTACCAGCAGGATCCATTACAACTTGGAACACCCACCAAATTCCTTGCAAAGTACTTTCCACCAGCCAGAACAGCAAAACTGAGAAATGACATCACATCCTTTGTACAACTTGACTCGGAAACTCTCTACGAAACTTGGGAAATGTACAAAGATTTGCTCCGGAAATGTCCTCACCATGAGATTCCAAAATGACTTCAAGTCCAAACTTTCTATAATGGACTTTCTGGATTGATGAGAACCACAATTGATGTTGTTGCTGGAGGAGCTTTGATGGAAAAAGGAGAAGATCAAGCCTAAGACTTAATCGAAGAAATGGCTAACAATAATTCATTGTGGCCAACAGAAAGGAGCATGATTCAACGAATTGCAGGAATTTATGAAGTTGGAGCTAACTCAGCAGTGAATACTAAGTTGGAGCAAATGTGCAAAAGCCTGGAAACACTTAGCACGCAAGTTGTAAACATCGCCAGAGCCACAAGTTCACCATATGGAGGGGCACCAGAGCCAAACCAACATGAAGAAACGGTGAACTATGTCAACAGTTTCAACAGACAGGGGAACAATCCATATTCCAACACCTACAATCCATGATGGAGGAATCATCCCAATTTTTCATGGAGCAACAATTCAGGGCAAAAGAACAATCCACCACTTGGATTTCAACAGCAAAAAAAGCCAAGAGTTTGAAAAAGAACCAGAAATGAAAGAATGGATTACAGAGATGTTCAAAAAGAAACAAGCAGCATATGATGCTATTTATCAAAGCCAATCTACTTCCATCAAAGCACTGGAGAATCAAATTGGACAACTGGCCAATGCTCAGAGTTATAGACCGCTAGGAAACCTTCCTAGCAATACAGAACCAAATCCAAGGAACCGAGGGAAGGAGCAATGCCAAGCCATTACTTTGAAAAGCGGTACTGAAATCAACAAAGATATTGGAATCAAGGAAATAATTGAAGAGGTTCCTAAAGATGCAGTCCCACAGATGGAGGAAAAAGAAGCAAAGGAAAAATATCAAGAAAGGATCACTCAACTGCTGGGTTTTCTAGGTCAAACCAAGATCAAATTAAGCAATGAAACATGTGAATACACCAAAGTAAGAATGCAGAAAACACTCACTTTGATCGAATTTTGGATGCGTTGAACACAAAAATTTTCTTCCTTGAGTTTCGGCCAAGCCCTTTGTTGTGCTCCTTGTGTTGATCTTCAAGCTCCAAGCTTTGATTGTTGATTTCAAGCTCAAGGATTGATTTCCCTATCACCTTTGAATGACTCATTGTGTGTGCTAGCACTTGGAAAATTTTACAACAAAATTTTCATTCCCTTTTGTGAGACTCTCGGCCAAGCCAAGAGAAGTGAGAGAGAGAGGCAATTCACGCCTAAGTGAGGGAGAGAAGAGTGAAGAGTGAATAATGAAAAAGTGTTTTTTGTATTTGATTTCTAAAATCAAAATACCATTTACCAATTTTCCAAAAATTTGTTACAAGTCATTAATGCCTCCAATAACACCCATCAATCAAAAAGTGACAAGATGTCAATCACCAAAAAGTGACAAGACTTCCATCACTTGAGTGACTAATGATTTGACGCGTGATGTGACTTGTGGGCCCCACTTTATTCAAAATTCGAGTGGGCCTGCAACACATCACGGGCTCGGGTTCGCTAGCGAATTAATTCAAATTTAATTAAATAATTATGCCTAGCAAAATTACTATTCACGTCGCTAGCGAATTAATTCTAAATTAACTCGTTTGCCCGAATTAAAATCTAATTTAAATTCCGTGTCGAAATCTAATTTCGTATAATATATCGAATATATTATTTTATCGATTAATTCCGAATTAATCGTTCTCTCTCTTTAAATAGAATTTTATCCCAGATAAAATTTCTCCTTAATTAATCCTAGATTAATTTTCTCTCTCTTCTAATTAATCCCAGATTAATTATGTTCCAGTCATACGTCATCGGTGAATCTTCGGGAAGCAACCCATGAGATCCCTGGATATGTTGGCAGTAAATCCGGTCGTCGGACTTTCCGAACACGTACGTACCTAGTACTACATTTTTACCGATTTACAAGACATGGTTAGCTTCTAGCAAAGCACCATGCCTACCCAATTCTCCAGAAATATTCTTAAAGGAATATATAATCTGTATCAGGCATAGTATACGTAGTATTGCGTATTGCGATCCAGTATCGGATGTCACATGCAAGGCCTGGGGTTGGAATTGTGTCTGCCCCGTACGAAGCATATATCGGATCTCTGGTAACTAGTCTCTATAATCGGATAAACATGACCTAGTCATATTATCCCGTTGACTGAAGTACTAAAGAGTACTAGTTCCGTATCCTGCGTGATCATCATCTCCATATGACTGGAGTGATACTTCCATCTTGACATCACACCCAATACACTACGATTCACAATATACCCAGAAGAGGCGTACACAAAACCTGTTAAAGCCCTGGATGACCAAAACCAAAGTATACTGATTGTCGCAAGTATTAGCGATGCAAGTCTCAGGTTAAGACCAAATACACCTACCCTAATTCGGACTTCCATAGACATATAGCGATACTACCAATGGAATTCCGAGGGGTCTATCCAGAGCGAAGCTATTTCCGTACCATCGGTAAACACAACCTCCTATCACACTTGCATAAGTATCCAATACTTAAATATATGAGAACTATGCCGTTATGCACCCATAACGCGCACAAGTGCAATACTAGTCTATTCCGCATTATCGATGTCCAATCTCGATAATACTACGACTAGGGATATTTTAATGATTAAACCTTAGTGGATTAATACTGTCTCATATCTTATTAATTCAGAACTAATCATATGGACTTTTATTATTTATATATCCCGGTAATCCAATTACAAATGATAAAAGAGTAATTTCCTTTGTCACAGTTAATTTGTACAACAACACCATGTTCTGTACAAATAGTGATTCTATGGGTCATAATTGTCCAACAATCTCCCACTTGGCCTATAGTCAATCACCCAAGTGTCCTACACTTGAACTATGTACAGGTCGCTCAAACTTCTGCTGAGAAACTGCTTTCGTCAGTGGATTTGCAAGGTTATCATCTGATGCGATTTATTCGATCATCACATCACCACAATGTATGATCCCAACGAATCAGATGAATAGTTGAAGTATATATATTAGGATCGTTGATGAGACCATTAATTCTTTAGCCTGTGATGTAGCCTAGCTCAGCTGCTAACAGAACTACTCCTAATCTAATTAGGAATTTTTAGATCCCAAGTGCTTCTATTGCTGCCTCAGCTGCAGCAATATTCCGTTTTTATTGTTTATTCGGCAACAGTATTTTACTTGGAAGATTTCCAGCTCACTATTCCGTTATTCAAACTATATAGTACCCTTATTACGACTTACAGTCGTTATTATCGGTTTGGAAACTTACAGCTGTGAACCCAGTCACTTCAAGTTCTCCTTCTCCATAGCTTAAGAAAGCATCCTTAATTCATCTAAGATACTTAATGATGTTCGTAACATCAATCCAGTGACTATCACTAGGATTGGCCTGAATTGTGACTCCATATGCTCAAAGAATATGAGACACCAGGTCGCGTACATATCTTTCAATATACGAGTTCTTGGAGAGTTTCAACAACTTTTAGATCTATCCTAGTAGATCCTTATTCCTAGAATAAAAGTTGTCTCTCCCAAGTAGTCTACGGAGAATTTTCATAAAAGCCAAGCTTTCACCGATTGTATTATGGGAATGTCATTTCCAAGAAATGACATGTCATCATTATATAAGACAATCATTATCAATGCTTTCCCACTAACCTCCTTATATACACAAGAATCATTTTCATTTTGAATTAAATCATATACCATTATGATTACATCAAAACGCTAGTTCCAAGAACGTAATGCTTGCTTCAATCCATAAATGGATCGATTTAACTTGCAAACCTTGTTTTGCTTGTTTTTGGTATGAAAAAACCGTCAGGAATTTGTAAACATCCTCCAAAAGGTTTCCATTTAAGGAAAGCGATTTTGACGTTCAGCTGCCATATTTCATGAATGAAACATGCAGCATTAGCAAGCATTATCCAAATGGATTTAACCATGGCAACGAGTAAAAGGTTTCGTTGTAATCGACACAATGTTGATAACGATACCTTTTCGTTACAAGCCTAGCTTTGTACGTTGGTATGTTTCCATCCATGTATGTCTTCCTTGAAGACTCATTTAGTACTAACAGGCACAATGCCTTCAAGTACATCAAATAGTGTTTAAACTTGGTTGGTATACATGGAATCCATTTCGGACTTCATGGCACTTTGCCATAATAGGGAGTCGATACCTTGTATCACTTCCTCATATGTAGTCGGCGCGTCTTCCTCAATAAGATTGACATCTTTATGAGGTGAGATCAGAAACCCATACCTCCCAGGTTTTTTTATGACTCTCTCCGACTTACGCGGTTCTTGTGTATTCGAAGATTGTGGTACAATTTCATCCATGATGAACTGTTTGTGTTCCATTAAGGAATCAGTGCCTGGAACAGTATTACTCTGATTTTCATCGAGTTTTACTTTCCTCCCACTTACCACTGCATATAGGTATTCCTCTTAGGAAAACCACATGGAGAGCAACAATTACATTGTTCTCTTGTGAGTTGTATAAGTGCTATACTTTGGTTTCCCTAAGATAACCTACAAATTAGGCACTTATCCGATTTGGGTTTTAGTTTGGTATCATCCAAACATATGCCCAGCATTCCCAAATCTTCAGGAATGAGAAAACCCGGTTTCTTTCATGTTCATATCTAATATGAAGTCCGTCTAACAGATTTTCATGGAACCTTATTCAAAATAAGTTTTGCATTGTTTAATGCGTATCCCTAGAAGGAAAATGGTAGCTAAGAACGACTCATGATTAACCTTATCACGTCCAACAAAATTCGGTTTCTCTGTTCGGACAAACCGTCAAATTGAGGTGTTCCGTGAAGAGTCCACATTGAAAGAATACTATACTCTTTCAAGTAGTCGAGAAACTTATTGCTTAAGTATTTTCCACCATGGTATAACCGTGATAGTTTTAATACTTTAGCCGATTTTTCTGTCTACTTCGTGTCGAAACTCTTTGAATTTATCAAAAGTTTCCGATTTATATTTCACAAGAAACAAATAACCATAACGCGATGCCACATCCGTAAAGGTTACGAAGCATTCATATCCACCTCTAGCCTAGCTAGACATGGGCCCACTTATGTCTCTATGAACGAGGGATAACAGATCGATGGCACTTGCACTTTTATCAAGTAAAAGGTATTTTAGGCAATAAATTAGATTCGTAGACATTCATTTGATTAGAATCAAATCTGTCCTAGTACCCACTCTTCGAAAGTGTGGATATACGAGTCTTGTTAATGTGTCCCAGAAAACAATGCCACTAATAAGTCTCAAATGATTTATTTAGTTTGAGCTATTTGTTTGTCATGTTATACGTTTGAGATTCATTTATATTCAAAATATAAATACTGTTATTCACATCTAATGTGTTTATCTCAATATCATCTTTATAAAATAAAACACTTTAGTGTTCTAGAATATAAAGGTATACCCGCAACGGGTTAAACTTAGATATAGAGATAATGTTTCTAGTCAAACTAGGTACATTATAACAGTTTCCCAATTTAAGTACATACCCGAAGGGTAGTTCCTAAACTTAGGTTTCTATGGTTAAAACAGCGACTCTCGTCCCGTTTCCGACTCGCAGGTCGATCTCAACTGAAGCCAGTTGTAGACACTGCATTTTTGCATATAAGTCCCGATGATGAGTATCATATGGAGACACTACCTCTTTAAACTATGGAATCCGCGGGAAACGGACGTCGGAAGGGAAAAGTCAGACATTGACATATTTGTTAGATTTAATTCGCTTGTTTAGCTTCAGGTTCGCTTGTTGGACCTCTGTTTTAAACACATCCTTAGCCCAAACCCCCGCAAGTCACACACCAAGCCCACACATCACCAAACAACACACCAAGCCCACCAAGGTGAGCCAAGCCCACGCCCAAGAGACCAAGCCCCACGCCCAAGCCCATTAAATCACATCCAAAAATAATTAAAAATATTTAAAACACATGTAACAAATTATATTAAATTAAAACCAATTAAATTGAAATTAAATTAAATTTAATTAAATCTAGTTAGATTAAATTCATAATTTAAGCAAATCTCTTCCTAATTTAAATAAATCACATACCTAAATAAAACAAATCAAATAAAATCAAATATATCTTCTTCCCAATCAAGCCAAATCATATCCCTAATTAAATAGATACTTTCCTTGTGATATACTAATTAGGAGATATCACAATTGATTGCATGATTCCCTTCCTATTCACACAAGGAGAACCCTAGCCTTTACTTATAAAAAGAGACACAAACTCAACCATTGACTCCCTAGCTAGACTCTCACGGCAAAAACACAAACAGAAGAAAGAAACCCGAATCCCCTCACAAATCTGCCCCTAGCTCCACTCACGCTAACTCCCTCTCTCTCTCACCATGCACTCACGCTAAAGTTCACATAACATCCCCCTAACCAGCCAACAAATCAACGCCACACAGCCCCTCATCCAGTAAATTCACGCACACAGCCCCTCCACCCAACAACCCTTCACGTACAGATCCACACCCCATCCAGTAACCTTACGTACAAAGCCCATCCAACACGCCATCAGCTTAACAAACTGTCTGTGCTTAACTCCTATAACAGCCTTTGCTTCACGCCTATAACAGCCCATGCTGCATGCCTATAACTGCCCAAAATGTACTGCCGCGTAACCACCATAAATCCTATCCATAAACTGCTTGAGAACACCGAGTAAACACTCCCTCTGACCCCTGCACTGCACCTTTTATCCCCATAAAAATTGCCTCTGAACTACATCTTTTAACAGCAGCCGAATAACCCAAAAAATAGTCCCTAAACACCACAAAACAGTCCATTAATACAGGAAAAATAGTGACCAGAAAATACAACCAAAACAACAGTGAAACAGAGTGAAAACAGTAGCCCAAACAGTGAAACAACGAAGGAAAACATTGAACCAGTGAACCAGAGGAGTTGCGGAGCATCAACCCTTTTGACGGCCGTGTAACGCGCTTCCGAGAGATGACTTAAGAGGTTAGACCTGAGGGCACATTTCTTATTTATTTTCATTCAACATTTAATTATTTATTGAATTTCCTTCGCATGAGAGTCGTTGGTTAATGTGTGTTGTGGCCATTGGATGAATGGAAAATGTGTCATCTCTTATGGTATATCGGATGGAAACCTAGATGTAAATTCCGTAGCCGAATCCGAATGGACGGTAGTGCGGTCTGTACTTGGGAAACAACTCCACGTACCACTTGAGCAAATGACACATCTTTCACTTTATTTTATCTTGTTTGTTTATTATTCGCATTTTATATTCCATCTTTTACTTTCCGCACGTTACTTGCTTGCGTATTGATGATATAGTGCGCATGGGCTTAGTATATTGGTCTAAAGGTTCTCTATTTGAGGGAAGAAAAGTCTAAAAGGCTACCTTTACGACAATACTTTGCCGCACCGGATGAAGTGTGTTTGATTGAATGTGAGATATGTTTAATCGAGTATATGAAGTCCTATATTGTTGTCTTTACTTTCTATGCATTGTGATGTAATGCGCATGGGCTTAGTATGTTGGTCTAAAGGTTCTCTATTTGAGGGAAGAGAAGTCCAAAATGCTACCTTTACGACAATACTTTGCCGCGCCAGACGAAGTGTGTTTGATTGAATGTGAGATATGTTTAATTGAGTATACGAAGTCCTATATTGTTGTCTTTACTTTCTATGAATTGTGATGTAATGCGCATGGGCTTAGTATGTTGATCTAAAGGTTCTCTATTTGAGGGAAGAGAAGTCCAAAAGGCTACCTTTACGACAATACTTTGCCGCGCCGGATGAAGTGTGTTTGATTGAATGTGAGATATGTTTAATCGAGTATACGAAGTCCTATATTGTTGTCTTTACTTTCTATGCATTGTGATGTAATGTGCATGGGCTTAGTATGTTGGTCTAAAGGTTCCCTATTTGAGGGAAGAAAAGTCTAAAAGACTACCTTTACGACAATACTTTGCCGTGCCTTTTATTATTCCGTTATTTACTTTTTGTATGTCATCTCCTTGCATAATCATGCATCATATTGTAAGGCGCATGGGCAAATCAAGTTGGATTAAAGGTCCTCTATTTCAAGAGATGAAAAGCCTACGGGCTACCTTTGCCACGATGTTTTCCCGCGCCAGACAAAGCACTTTCGATTGAACATAAGATACGTTCAATCGGACACTTGAAGTCCTATATAAATGTGGGCATATATGACATCTCTCTTATTTCACCTTTATTGTCTATCTTCTTTTGCATCGCATCATGACACATTTATTTTAGTGTATAATTGCCTCTTTAATTATCTCTTTACTTTATGCACTTAATTGCCTCTCTTTAATATGCATGCTTGTACAATTATTGTTTATTTGCGTCTCTGTGTTTATCAATATAATGTGTTCATGAAATTATATGCTTGTCGTTATTCCAATTTATTTTCTTATGCATGAACTCAGAAGTAGATTATCCTTGGAAATATATGTTGCTTAGGCTTGGTTAGATTATTGCACAAATCCTTTCATTACAAGTGGCATAAGCAAGAGACCATTTCGAACCCAACGGTTTGAGGTCTTCCCTTGCGAGGGTTGAGTGCGGCCTTAAATCATTTTCCCGGTTCACACCGGGTGGTGACTCCATGTTATTTCTCCGGTTTAGTTCCCCCGCTGGCTATTCCGTACTCCCGACTAGGCCGCGAGCCTGGAACAGCGTCGCCAATTTCTGTGTCATACAGTCTGGTGACTCCACTGGGGATAGAGAATTGGCCCCGAAATAATGTCTTGTAATGTTTGTGATTTGTGCTTTAGTTAATCGTGTCTACCGTGGGTTGAAAAAGGTTTAATCAAAGGCATTATTAGAGCTTGGTAATGGTTTGGTGTCTTCGTTCATTCACTACCTTTCTATAAGGAAAAGCTGTGAAGGCACCTAGATAATCATTACCTGCAGCTCACTGTGACAGACTAATTTGGAGGACTTGTTGTTTATTCCTGTCACCAAGGAGATAAGAGCCTAAGAGGCTTGGGTATTTAAGAGAGTTCGCTCCACCCTCCCTCTGGGAATCTACAATAGGAAATCCATTTGACAGTTAGTCACGCACCATAACTCGTTGGCACGTACCGTAAGGTATAAAAAAGGTGCGATCACTTGGTCGCTTGAACCCTTGAGTGGGGAGACCTAGTTATGGGCAATCCTTCGTCGACGAGAGCCTTTGTCTATACCCCTATAAACCCACATATGAACCGTAGTTGTAGGACCAATAGAAACTACTCCTTTATGTTTGCGTTTAGGACCATCGTCATTTGGATCCAGTTGGACCTTTTGTCATGAGGTATGGGCTTGTTTGGCCATTTAAACTGGGACGAGTCTGTGCTTTATGGCAATTGGGCCAAAAGCTTCTAAAATTCCCATGGGCCATTTCGTGTTTAGGCTTTTTATCATTTGAAGTTGTTTAGCCATGTTATCGCAAAAGTGTAAACCTGTTGGGCCTTTTCAACCGGGACAAGTTTGCACCTTGCAATAATGTGATTGAAGCTTTAAAATGACAAGAGGCCGACTTATATATTCCATTCATCGCACGCATCTCATGAATACACGCATCAGGTTAACACTTTGTGTCTTAAAAGCCATCAGATATATCTGTTGGGTTACGGGTAAGAGGGAAGACTCGTCAAAAGGCCATTAACGAATATGAGTGAATCAGAAAACGAGGTATCTCGCATGGATCAGCTGAAGAATGGTCTCACCAAGGTTACCGAACAATTGCAAGCTTTGACCGCTGCTATGGCTAATATGGCTGTGCCCCGTGCTGTGGGAGGCTCTGAGAATGTAAGGTGTGAAGAGCCTCCGAACAGATTGAGTGAGGATATCCCTGTATTTGATGATGATATGGCTGAGTATGCCGCATGCAGGGTAGCTGGGTCCCAGGTCGAATTACAGAAACTCCGCGATCAGGTGGAATCAGTTACCCGCAAGCTGAAGGGTAAACATGAGGATTTGTTGGACTATGAGGCAATGGCGTTTGAATAACAGCTGCCGGCTCAGTTCAAAATGCCCGATATAGCCAAATTCAATGGGAATGAGGACCCGGGGGTCCATCTCCGGCAATATGTCTTGGTAATGAGTTCAGTGGGCCTGTCACAACGCCAAGTTCAGAAGATGTTTGGGATGTCACTTGAAGGGACACTCGTAGTGTGGTATCATGGCCTGGAGAGAAAGGTCAAGGATGATTGGAGGGCATTAGCGGACGCCTTTCTAAAACAGTATGTCACAGATTTGGAGATCGACTTGTCGCTTCGTGACTTGGAGAATACCAAGCAGAAATCGGAGGAAAGTTTCAAAGAGTATGTAGATCGCTGGAAGAGCCAGCTTCTGAAAATGCAGACTCATCCTTCGGAGAAGGACCATATCAAAATTATCATCAAGGGCACCAAGCCCTCTATTTATGGTAAGCTGAGAAGGATGACTTCGATGATTGCTGATTTTTGACAGTTGAGAGAGACTATTATGGATATTGAGGAGGAAGAAGTTGAGAACAGAAAGTTCTATGGCCACAATAGAAGAATTTTGAGGAGCATTCTGAAACCAAGCCTGCTATTGGCGAGGTCACTTCCATCAGAAATAGGCGATTCTCCAACCTTGGTAAGCCTCTATCGAAGGTGTTTGAAAAGCTGAAGATGCAAGGACTCCTGAAACCCTCAGAACCTAAACCACTTCCAGACCCTATACCACCCAACCTTGACGTAAGCATATATTGTCACTTCCATCAGAGGAGAGGCCACGAAACTGACAACTGCACTTGCCTTAGGCATGAGATCCAAAACCTCATTGACGCCCATAAAATACCCGATCCAGAAAAAGAACAACCTAACACATACAGAAACCCCCTACCGTACTATCACTCTGTCCCACCGCCTACCTACATGATCAACTCCGGCCTACCCGAGACCTTTGTCCTCCAAAATCTCAGCCACCAAACTTCTCGCATAGGAATAATGGAGAGCAACAGTGAAGAACATTAGGCCAAAGTAGAAGGCAATGATGTAAACGAGGAAGACGTTTTCCTAGTTTATCTAATCCTACATTTTTAATAATAAAGACATTGAGTTTACCTACTTATTCGAGTTTTTCCTCAATAGTTAAAACATAAGTCCAATGATGAACATATTTGCTTTAGGGAGAAACCTTAGAAACGATAAGTGCGGGAGGTACTCTCATCCGGGATTCTGAGTGGTTGATCTCGGCTAGGCTCGCGAGCACTTGATTACAGGATCTTAGCAGTGGAAGCCTGAGTGGTCGGTAAAATGACTAGTTGAAGAGATGCCGGATCAGTGAATGACCGTTTGCCTGGATGTCCATCCTGGTTTACTTATGCTACGATATATGATATGGTTCGAAACGAAGAAAAGTCTCTGAAAAGAAAAAAGAAAAAATAGACTACCTATAACCGATAAGCGTGAAGCTACCCGTAGGCGAGTATTAGGACCACCATGAGGAGAAATGCTACCTTAAAGGGTAGGTGTGTCGAAAAAAAAAGAAAGAAAAAAAGAAAAAAAAAAAAAAAGAAAAAAGAAAGTTCAGAAAAGAAAGAGAAGAAGAAGACCATATCATGTTGAGTATGACGAAGTAATCACAGAGTGTGATCCAGACATCTAGGTTGGTTAGACCCATTGATCCGATTCTCTGAGACAAAATCATCAGGTTGGCTTACTTAAAGATTAAGCTGCGAAAGAGCCTTGGCACACACACACACTAGGAGTCTAGTTCAGATCACTCATTCAGACGATCAGATCTGAGTGTATTAAGTACTTTGAAGGTTCTCTAGTTTCGACGCGAAGCATCCGTTGAGGACGAAAATATGTTTAGCTATCAGGATTATCTCGTGGGAGGCAGTACAGTATGAACCATCACATTGTTAGTATCAGTCTGGGGGCGAGGCCTACATCAGTACCAGTTTGGGGCAAGGCCCACATCAGTATCAGTCTGGGGGCGAGGCCCACATCAGTACCAGTCTGGGGGCGAGGCCCACATCAATATCAGTCTAGGGGCGAGGCCCACATCAGTATCAGTCTGGGGGCGAGGCCCACATCAGTATCAGTCTGGGGGCGAGGCCCACATCATTACCAGTTTGGGGCGAGGCCCACATCAATATCAATTTGGAGGCGAGGCCCACATCATCATCAGTTCTGGGGATGAGTCCCAAGGTCGAGGCCCCCATCATCAGCAGTTTTGGAATGTCACATCACATGATCTACTTTGACATAGTGCAAGAAGCGAAGAACAGAAAGCTAAGCCAAGACTAGGGGCAACCAGTCAACCACCCCGCGAATAAGGGATTTATCAAGAACTTGAGCAATGAGACTAAAGGAAACTGAGCAATCACCAGGAGAGAATCGACAGAAAGGAACTACGAGCAGGCCCAAGGGGCGACCAAAGACTTTTGCAGGCAAATGGCACCAATGAGCACTAGGAAGGCCTAACCCATCGGAACAGGAAACATATCCATGCATACATGCATATATATCACATACATGCAATTTTTGTTTTGTATTCGTAGGTTTGTAGCGGCAAAGACCATCTCATCAAGTAACGGTTCAAAAATGGACCACCTCTCATCAAGTAACGGTTCCAAAATGGGCCACCTCTCATCAAGTAACGGTTAAAAAATGAGCCACATTCCCACACAGCACAGTTCGAAAAGGGACAACTATCACATCAGATGCCGAAAACGGTGCTCCAAAATGGAGCACAACAACAGATACCGAAAATGGCGCTTCAAAATGGAGCACACACAACAGATGCCGAAAATAGCGCTCCAAAAAGGAACACACACAGCAGATTCCAAAAATGGCGCTCCAAAATAGAGCACACACATCAGATGCCGAAAATGGCGCTCCAAAATGGAGCACAGACAATAGATGCCGAAAATGGCGCTCCAAAATGGAGCACACAATGGAGCACACACAGCAGATGC
The DNA here is from genome assembly GCA_019454045.1 of Zanthoxylum bungeanum. Classification (NCBI taxonomy): domain Eukaryota; kingdom Viridiplantae; phylum Streptophyta; class Magnoliopsida; order Sapindales; family Rutaceae; genus Zanthoxylum; species Zanthoxylum bungeanum. The sequence goes on from SKCR01044081.1 coordinate 212,798, forward strand.
CGAAAATGGCGCTCCAAAATGGAGCCAACACAGCAGATGCCGAAAATGGCGCTCCAAAATGGAGCACACACAACAGATGCCGAAAATGGCGCTCCAAAATGGAGCACACACAGCAGATGCCGAAAATGGCGCTCCAAAATGGAGCACACACAGCAGATGCCGAAAATGGCGCTCCAAAATGGAGCACACACAGCAGATGCCGAAAATGGCGCTCCAAAATGGAGCACGCACAACAGATGCCGAAAATGGCTCTCCAAAATGGATCACACACAACAGATGCCGAAAATGGCGCTCCAAAAATGGAGCACAGTTCGAAAATGGATCACCAGAACAACTATGTTCGAAGCAGCAGGCGAGTAAGGTGGCAGCTGGCGAGCTAGGTAAGTATAAATGCATTGCATAAACTTTGATAGGATTGTCATTGTCACACACTGCACAAGTCCCATCAAAGTGGGGGCAACTGTAGACACTGCATTTTTGCATATAAGTCCCGATGATGAGTCTCACATGGAGACACTACCTCTTTAAATTGTGGAAGTCGCGGGAAACAGACGTCGGAAGGGAAGAGTCAGACATTGACATATTTGTTGGATTTAATTCGCTTGTTTAGCTTCGGGTTCGCTTGTTGGACCTCTGTTTTAAAACACATCCTTAGCCCAAACCCACGCAAGTCACACACCAAGGCCACACATCACCAAACCACACACCAACCCACCAAGGTGAGCCAAGCCCACGCCCAAGAGACCAAGTCCCACGCCCAAGCCCATTAAATCACATCCAAAAATAATTAAAAATATTTAAAATACATGTCACAAATTAAATTAAATTAAAACCAATTAAATTGAAATTAAATTGAATTAAATTAAATCCAATTAAATTCAATTAGATAAAATACCTAATTTAAGCAAATCTCTTCCTAATTTAAATAAATCACATACCTAAATAAAACAAATCAAATAAAATCAAATATATCTTCTTCCCAATCAAGCCAAATCATATCCCTAATTGAATAGATACTTTCCGTTTGATATACTAATTAGGAGATATCACCACTGATTGCATGATTCTCTTCCTATTCACGCAAGGAGAACCCTAGCCTTTGCATATAAAAAGAGACACAAACTCAACCCTTGACTCCTCAGCTTGACTCTCACGGTAAAAACACAAACAGAAGAAAGAAACCAGAATCCCCTTACAAATCTGCCGCTAGCTCCATTCACGATAACGCCCCCTCTCTCTCACCATGCACTCACGCTAAAGCTCTCATAACAGCCCCCTAACCAGCCAACAAATCAACGCTACACAGCCCCTCATCCAGTAACTTCACGCACACAGCCTCTCCATCCAACAACCCTTCACGCACAGATCCACACCCCATCCAGTAACCTTACGTATAAAACCCCTTCAACACGCCATCAGCTCAGCAAACTGTCTGTGCTTCACTCCTATAATAGCCCTTGCTTCACGCCTATAACAGCCCATGCTTCACGCCTATAACTGCCCAAACTGTACTGCCCCATAACCATCGAAAAATCCTATCCATAAACTGCTTGAGAACACCGAGTAAACACCCCATCTGACCCCCTGTACTGCACCTTTTATCCCCATAAAGATTACCTCTGAACTGCATCTTTTAACAGCAGCCAAATAACCCAAAAAATAGTCCCTAAACACCACAAAATAGTCCATTAATACAGCAAAAATAGTGACCAGAAAATACAACCAAAACAGCAGCGAAACAGAGTGAAAACAGCATCCCAAACAGAGAAACGGCGAAGGAAAACATTGAACCAGTGAACTAGAGGAGTTGCAGAGTATCAACCCTTCCGACGGCCGTGTAACGTGCTTCCGAGAGATGACTTAAGAGGTTAGACCTGATGGCACCTTTCTTATTTATTTTCATTCATCTTTTAATTATTTATTGAATTTCCTTCGCATGAGAGTCGTTGGTTAATGTGTGTTGTGGCCATTGGATGAATGGAAAATATGTCGTCTCTTATGGTATATCGGATGGAAACCCATACGTAAATTCCGTAGCCGAATCCGAATAGACGGTAGTGCGGTCTGTACTTGGGAAACAACTCCACGTATTGTTAGCAAATCTCTAAGTCTCGAGGATCGAATCAAGCATAGAAACATACATGTGAATACACGAGGAAGTTGTAGAATACTTACATCGAGCGGTTGAGCGATGCGACGAACACGAAAAAACTTTTCTGCCCTCCTTGGTGGTCACGGCAGTTCACTGGTTTGGTGTCCTCCAAATTCGGCAATGGTCCTCCATGCAAGCTCCAAGCTTTGTGATGAAATTCCAAGCTCATAAGTGGGTTTCCCTATCACCTTCGCAAGACCCTTTTGTGTGCTAGCACTCTTGATTTTTGCCACAAAAATCACTATTTCCTTCTCCATGACTCACGGCAGTGAGCTGTGAAAAGAATAAGAAATTTCAGCCCATTGGGCGTGAATGGGAGAGGAAGAAATAGAAGAGAGAGTTGTGCGTGTTGGTTGTTAGATTGTGTATCTAATACACAATTGAATTATTAAAATTCATTTACCAAAAGTTGTATAAGCCTTTCCAAAAGTCAACACGTTTTGGAGCCAAAATTTGGCAATTAATTGCTTCCAACAACTCACATCAACTATTCACATCACTCAATCAATCAAGTGACAAGTTGTCACATCACTCAAAGTGACTAATGATTTGACGCTTGATGTGACTAGCGATTTGACGCTTGATGTGACTTGCATGCCGCACTCGAATTCGAAATGTGAATGCGCTCGCAAACACTCTCGGGCTCGGGTTCGCTAATTCCAAATTAACGAATTTTCTGTTGAGATGTAATTAAATAATTATGCTCAAACAAACAATTTTCCAACTAATTAAATTCCAATATTCCAAATATCATAATTTAATCAATTAAAATGTATTAGCCATAATTAATTATTTAAATCAACATTTCCAAAATACCAATTTACATAATTAATCATGCTCTTATTAACCAACTTATGTCCAACATAAATTGAAGAAAAATCAATCCCAACATGCTTCCTAAGCTCACGGCAATTAGGGACTTTTTATATCAATTTTGATTTCAATCCAATTAAATCACAAACTAATATATCTCATGTATTTTAAACACATCCAATTATCTAAAATTCAAAAATAACCAAGAGCTAGGGTTCTATACCATTCGGCCAAGGCACCAAATTTGGGGAAAATTAATCCAATTAATTTTTCTTCAAATTGATCATGCACAACTCAAAGTTAACATATTATAAGCATGCTCAAACAAACAATTTGCCTAAAACATGCTCAAATCAAAAATACCCAAATTAAATTTAAGAACCCTAAATTCAATTTCATGCTTAATAACCGCTCTGATACCATTGTTGGGTTTTCTAGGTCAAACCAAGATCAAATTAAGCAATGAAACATGTGAATACACCAAAGTAAGAATGTGGAAAATACTCACTTTGATCGGATTTTGGATGCGTTGAACACACAAATTTTCTTCCTTGAGTTTCGGCCAAGCCCTTTGTTGTACTCTTTGTGTTGATCTTCAAGCTCTAAGCTTTGAGTGTTGATTTCAAGCTCAAGGATTGATTTCCCTATCACCTTTGAATGACTCCTTGTGTGTGCTAGCACTTGGAAAATTTTGCAACAAAATTTTCCTTCCCTTTGTGAGACTCTCGGCCAAGAGAAGTGAGAGAGATAGGCAATTCACGCCTAAGTGAGGGAGAGAAGAGTGAAGAGTGAATAATGAAAAGTTTGTTTTGTATTTGATTTCTAAAATCAAAATACCATTTACCAATTTTCCAAAAATTTGGTACAAGTCATTAATGCCTCCAACAACACCCATCAATCAAAAAGTGACAAGATGTCAATCACCAAAAAGTGACAAGACTTCCATCACTTGAGTGACTAATGATTTGACGCGTGATGTGACTTGTGGGCCCCACTTGATTCAAAATCCGGGTGGGCTCGTAACACATCCCGGGCTCGGGTTCGCTAATTTCGAATTAATGAATTTTTCGTTGCGACGTAATTAAATCAAATTTAATTAAATAATTATGCCTAGCAAAATTACTATCCACGTCGCTAGCGAATTAATTCTAAATTAACTCGTTTGCCCGAATTAAAATATAATTTTAATTCCGCGTCGAAATCTAATTTCGTATAATATATCGAATATATTATTTTATCGATTAATTCCGAATTAATCGTTCTCTCTCTTCTAGATTAATTATTTTCCAGTCATACGTCATCGGTGAATCTTCAGGAAGTGACCGATGAGATCCCTGGATATGTTGGCAGTAAATCCGGTCGTCCGACTATCCGAACACGTACTTACCTAGTACTACATTTTTACCGATTTACAAGACATGGTTGGCTTCTAGCAAAGCACCGTGCCTACCCAATTCTCCAGAAATATTCTTAAATGAATATATAATCTGTATCAGGCGTAGTATACGTAGTATTGCGTATTGCGATCCAGTATCGGATGTCACATGCAAGGCCTGGGGCTGGAATTGTGTCTGCCCCGTATGAAGCATATATCGGATCTCTGGTAACTAGTCTCTATAATCGGATAAATATGACCTAGTCATATTATCCCAATGACTGCAGTACTAAAGTGTATTAGTTCTTTATCCTGCGTGATCATCATCTCCATATGACTGAAGTGATACTTCCATCTTGACATCACACCCAATACACTACGATTCTCAATATACCCAGAAGAGGCGTACACAGAACCTGTTAAAGCCCTAGACGACCAAAACCAAAGTATACTGATTGTCGCAAGTATTAGCGATGCAAGTCTCAAGTTAAGACCAAATACACCTACCCTGATTCGGACTTCCATAGACACATAGTCATACTACCAATGGAATTCTGAGGGGTCTATCCAGAGCGAAGCTGTTTCCGTACCATCGGTAAACACAACCTCCTATCACACTTGCATAAGTATCCAATACTTAAATATATGAGAACTATGTCGTTATGTTTCCATAATGCGCACAAGTGCAATACTAGTCTATTCCGCATTATCGATGTCCAATCTCGATAATACTACGACTAGAGATATTTTAATGATTAAACCTTAGTGGATTAATACTGTCTCATATCTTATTAATCTGGAACTAATCATATGGACTTTTATCATTTATATATCCCGGTAATCCATTTACAAATGATAAAAGAGCAATTTCCTTTGTCACATAGTTAATTTGTACAACAACACCATGTTTTGTACAAATTGTGATGATATGGGTCATAATTATCCAACATCTATCTCCACCTTTTCCACAGCGTCTCCAGAAGAATAAACTAGACAAGCAATTTTCTCGATTCCTAGAGATCTTCAAAAAGCTGCATATCAACATTCCATTTGCAGAAGAGTTGGAACAAATGCCCATCTATGCCAAATTCATGAAAGACATTCTTTCACGAAAATGAAGATCGGGAGATTATGATACAGTAGCATTATCAGAAGAATGCATCGCTGTCATTCAGAGGAAACTTCCTCCAAAATTGAAAAAATAGGCAGTTTCGCTATTCCTTGCACCATAAGAGAACATGACTTCGGTAAGGCTTTGTGTGATTTAGGTGCGAGTGTTAATTTGATGCCTTTTTCTAATTTCATGAAATTACAGATTGGAGAAATAAAGCCCACCTCAGTCTCTCTACAACTTGCTGATAGAACGCTCGTATTTCCGAGAGGTGTAGTTGAAGATGTGCTGGTCAAAGTTGACAAATTCATTTTCTCAGCAGATTTTATTATCCTTGATATAGAGGAAGATAAAGACGTGCCGATCAACCTGCGATACAATGCAAAGTTCTAGTGACAAACTTAAAGCATGTCAATTACCTGTGGAGCCTGAAAATAAATAGTATTGCGCACTGAAGAAGCCAATTCTTGCACTACAAGAAACATAAGAGAAACAGTTCCACCAGCTCAACGAATTGGAGGAATTTCATATTCAGCCTTTTGAGAATGCCAAATTGTACAAAGAAAAGGCCAGAAAGAAACATGATGAGAAGTTAGTGCGTATAGAATTGGAACCAGGGCAAAAGGTACTGTTAAACAAATCAAGGTTGAAACTTTTCCCATGGAAGCCAAAATCTCGGTGGTCAGGTCCATTCCTAATCACCAAGGTTTTACCAGATAGAGCCATTGAGTTACGTGATCCCAACTCCAAAAAAACATTCAAGGTTAAAAACAAGCGTGTCAAGAACTACTAGGGAGAATCAATTGAGCGACAAAAAGAATGTGTCATACTTTCAGATCCAACCTAACGTTTGGGCAGTCATGTCTAGCTGACGACGTTAAACTTAGCGCTAGCTGAGAGGTAACCCATGCAATTTGTGTATATAATGTGATTTGATATCTTTTAATTTTTGTGTGTTTAATTTTCCAGGTTAAGTCATTTCAGGATGGAAGAAGTTCTCACAAAACTTCACAAGCAATTTCCTTGTCTTCCTTAAAACTCTTTGATGAAAGTTTACAAAGCTCGCTTTAAACAGATGAGTTTGCTGATGATCAAATGTATTCCTACTGATATTCGTTGGATTATTAAAGCACGGGTCCGATTGGCATGTGAGTCTTCTGAAGCACATATGCTAAAAAGAGAAGAGCCAAAAGAATGTGTGTTTGTTATAAATGTGCTCGTATGTTTTTTGATACTCGTTGTCGATCTTTAGGAATGGTGTCTGATAACCACAAAGGTAAGATTAATTTCATTAGGGATGGCTTGAGTAAGGAGTATTTGGATGATATATCTAAAACTCTTGAGACGCATCCCAGTGGATATGTGTATCATGAAATTCGCATGTTATATGCACAATTCCGTAAAGAAATACAACAATTAAGTCTCGAGAATCTGACTCTAAAAGACCCTGTTTGCCAATTTATAAAAAAATTGGATGGGAAGCTTGTCCCTGACGCATAGACATCATTCAAGCCATTACATTATTGTAAATATTATATCTCTTTGTCTTTTCCTAATAATTGTGATTTGTTTTGTTATTTTCTCCAACATGATCCATGCTACTTTTTGACCTTTCACGATTTACTATTTTGCTACTAATCATCATTTGGAAGATACTTGTGCTATTATTACTCACCCTTTTCAGGTTCTATAAATTCAACTCATCATTGCACCTTTGAAGGCATCCAGATAAAAATGGAAGCTACTTCAAGAAGACGGGTTGAAAACATCTGTGTGTTTTACGGTACTAGTGTTGGTGTTAAACCAGAATACGTAACAGCGGCACAAGAATTGGGTCGAGTCATTGCTATAAGGAATATACACGTAGTATATGGCGGTGGCAATCTTGGACTAATGTGGATCATTTCAAATGATGTACAGATGGAGGCAGTCAAGTCTTGGGAATCATCCCAAAACCCTTGGTGGAGGTGAATATTATTGGATCATCAAACGGTGAGGAACTAATCGTACCAGGTATGTCTGAACGAATGGTAGAGATGATTAACCGTGCTGATGCTTTTATTGCTTTGCCAGGAGGCTTGGGCACGATGGAGGAAATTTTTACAGTACTATCTTGGGCAAACTTGAACATACACCAGAAACCACTTGGACTATACAATGTTGATGGATTTTATGATTTTCTTTGTGTGTATCTTGATGATGCCCGGAGAAATGGGTTCGTGTCAAAGCCTGTAAAAGAACTCATTTTTACTGCCAGAACTGCCCCAGATTTAATTGACCAAATCTTAGCCTTTGAACCTCAAATTGACCACATTCTTTCCAAGATAAACTGGTCCGATAATGATCGTGGTAAGAGGCGTCGGATAAATCTGGATCTAAACCTTTAACTTTTCATTTAGATATAGAATTTCAGCTAACCAGGTACGGTTTTCTAAAATCTTCTTCTACTGTTTAAGACAATGGGGACAATGTATCATATAGGTTTGGGGGAGGAGAATAGTTAAATTGTATCTTGTTTTTATTGTTAGTAAAAAATTTTCAAAAAAGCCAAAAAAAATTGAAAATTTTTACAAAAATAAAAAAAATATATTGTGTTTTGTGTTTATAATTTGATTAATCAGGTGAAATTGGTATGAGATAGCTATGTAAGGAATTTCCATTCCTGAGACGTATCTCAGCCTATTTCGGAACAAGATAATTTTTGATTATTTCCTTTTGAATTATTTAATTTGTAAGTTCTCCATAAAACTGACTAAAATGGATCTTCATATGTTCAGTTGACAGATATTATCAATATGCATGGTAACATACGAAAATGAGATGTAATTGAAAGGTTTGTAATATTCAGTGCTCTAGTTTAATTGGAGGAAACACCTAAAAAAGTGATGGGATAAAAAAAAGAGTCATAGATCTGAGTTATTAAGTCTGTAAGGGTGTTTTAACACTTAGTGCCCTAAAACCATCTGGTTTGGGAGTCACTGGCCTAACACTCGTTACATAGATCGAAGATGTAGCAAAAAAAAAAACATTTATATAGGAAATCTGAGTAATTAAGTCCGTAGGGGTGTCATAACACCTAGTGCCCTAAAGCCCCGCAATCCACACCAAGCCCACCAAAACAACCAACCACACGCCCATAAAGCCTCCAAGCCCATTAAATCACATCCAAAAATATCCAACACAAATCACATGCCTAAATTAAATGGATCTTTTCCTTATCACACTAATTAAAAGATATCCTCTATAATTACAAAATATTTCTTTCCTACCCAAATAAGGACAACCCTAACCCTCTCCTATAAAAAGACATACAAACCTGACTCTCTCTTGGCTTTTGACTCACACACACTACCCTCACAAACACACACAGCCACTCACAGCCCTCAAACAAACACACACAGACACTCACATCCCTCAAACAAACACACACAGACACTCACAGCCCTCAAACTCACGCACACTACCCTAGTACATTCACACCACTCACGCACACACTACCCTAGCACATTCACACAACTCACGCACACACTACCCTAGCACATTCACACCACTCACGCACACACTACCCTGGCCCAGTACACTGACCAAACGCACGCACACACAGCCCCTCACGTAAACAAATAAACACACAGCCCTTACTACCTCTCCCATAACCGATCAAACAAATCAAAAAATACACCCCCTTAAATTACCCAAAGACAGTCCCTAAAATCACCCAAAGACACTCCAAAACAGCCCCATAAACCATTGCAAAATAGTCCAGAAAATAACCCAAAACAGTGAATAAATCACCCCAAAACACAGCTCAAACAACCAAAAACAGTGACCAAAAACAGCAGCAAAACAGAGTAAACAGTAGCCCAAAACAGCGAGAAAATGAAGGAAAACAACGAACCAGTGAACCGAAGGAGTTGCAGAGCATTAACCATTCCGACGGCCGTGCAACGCACTTCCAAGAGGCGACTTAAAAGGTAAGACATGAGGGCACCTTTTTATTTATTCTCGTTCATCTTTTAATTATTTATTAGTATTTCTTCGGATGCGTATAGATTTGGGGATGCGTCCCAGGGTCGAAGCCCACATCAGTATTAGTTTTGGGATGCGTCCCAGGGTCGAGGCCCACATCGGTATTAGTTTTGGGATGCGTCCCAGGGTCGAGGCTCACATCGGTATTAGTTTTGGGGATACGTCCCAGGGTCGAGGCCCACATCAGTATCAATTTTAGGGATATGTCTCAGGGTCGAGGCCCACATCAGTAGCAATTTTGGGATGCGTATCGGGGTCGAGGCCCACACATGTGTAGCAGTTTTGGGATGCGTCCCAGGGTCGAGGCCCACATCAGCAGCAGTTTTGGGATGCGTCCCAAGGTCGAGGCCCACATTGTCAGTGGTATTGGGATGTGTCCCAGGGTCGAGGCCCATATTGCCAGAAGTTTTGGGATGCGTCCTAAGGTCGAGGCCCACATTGTCAGCGGTATTGGGATGCGTCCCAGGGTCGAGGCCCATGTTGTAAGTAGTTTTGGGATGTGTCCCAGGGTCGAGGCCCACCTTGTCAGTGGTATTGGGATGCGTCCCAAGGTCGAGGCCCACGTTGTCAGCAGTTTTGGGATGCGTCCCAAGGTCGAGGCCTACATTGTCAGCGGTATTGGGATGCGTCCCAAGGTCGAGGCCCACGTTGTTAGCAGTTTTAGGATGCGTCCCAGGGTCGTGGCCCACACATCAGTTGTAGTTTCGGGATGCGTCCGAGGGTTGAGGCCCAATGCATCATCAGTTTTGGGATGCGTCCCAGGGTCGAGGCCCACACATCAGTTGCAGTTACGGGATGCATCCCAGGGTCGAGGCCCACTACATCATCAGCACAGTTTGGGAATAAAGCACATATTCGGTGGTTCAGGAAGAAAGCCCAGGGGTCGAAGCACCTCGCCACCATATCAGCTCAGTTCGGTAGTGAATCCTAAAGATCGCAGCATCTTGCAGGGATAAACCTTGAGGTCACAGCACCTCACCACTAGATCAACTTAGTTCGAAGCAACAGGCAAGTCAAGTGGCAGCTGGCGAGCCAGGTAAGTAAAAATACATTGCATAACTTTGATAGGATTCTTATTGTCACACACTGCACAAGTCCCATCAAAGTGGGGGCGACTGTAGGCACTGCATTTTTGCATATAAGCCCC